>CAJQZN010004455.1:0-13106 GCA_907164685.1 Colias eurytheme | reverse complement strand
GAAGAACGCTCATGAAGAAAATTAGATAAATTTATAAGTAACATTTTTTAAACAGACTAGATGTTTTTAACAAAAATTTTCTGAAAAATGTAGTATTTTGCTAATCCCTCGCTATTCATCCAATCAGTCCAAAACACCATTTCCATACAAATCACACCCTAAATCTTTACTAACCTTGTGCCATCCTTTAAGAGGCCACTTCCTCTTCTTATGCAAGTACCCGTTGAACACTTCAGGCCGCTTTTCGAAGCGCTGACCATCTTTTAACCCCTCTAGCACTTCCCACTCGCTGCCTCGGCGACGACTCCTGTAATGGGATATTTAGAAACCAATGTTTTACAGATTACACGATAATACGAATTTATTAAAAGACTAGTGGTCCACCCCGGCTTCGCCCGTGGTACATATTTAGTATCCTATGTCCTTCTCCTGGCTCTAAACTACCTCCCTGCCAATTTTCAGCTAAATCGGTTCAGCCGTTCTTGAGTTATAAGTGGAGTAACTAACACGACTTTCTTTTATATACATATAGATTAATGAACTTTGTATGTGTGATCATTTTTCCACATTTCATTTTCACTTACTACCGCGGCGACGACTTCTGTAGTGGGAAAATAGTTGGAAACCAATTTTTTTAGGTTATACATACTATGTAAAATACAAAGAGAACGTTGTTGTTTGACCATTATTCAACTTAATAGGTGAATATCTAAACCAATATTTTTTCTAATTCGGATGTAATTTTAAACAGAACAATTGTCATTTACACTTAACAGTTATGATTTTTTTTATAATTGTTACACTGAGTCATTATTTATATCTCTGTCTTTTAATATATCTATTAAAAGATACCAATCCATTTATGAATATAACAATTATCACAAACTGAATCTTTCACAAATAATCAATATCTTCCTATTATAAATATTGATACGACAAATACGAAAAGATTACGTACTGAGCTTGACTCGCCAATATTGCTTTCCGAATTTAGTCTACTCTGCTGAAGTCTAATTTCAGTATACTAAAGCTATATATAGTACGATGCAAACTTAATGGCAGCTCGGAACATCGTACGATTCAAACTCAAACTCAAACTCAAACATTTATTTATTCAATTAGACTTCTTAAAGAAGCACTTTTGAAACGTCATTACATATTTTAAAATTTACCACCGATTCGGAAAGCAGTATCTACGGAGAAGAACCGGCAAGAAACTCCATAGTTGCTCTTTTAAATCATGTCAGTTTTACAATTTTACAAAATACATATGTAACAACATATAAGTATTGTAATAACATGCCAAAGAACTGTCCTGTGGTTTTTACGCGACAACCCTCCATGGGTTTTTATCGTCCATATATTCCTGAATACTGTAGTACGCTCTCTGAACTAGTACATTTTTTATATAAGTTTTAAATTTAGAACTACTAAACTCTTTAATATTATGAGGAATTCTATTGTAAAAGCGTATACCTTGACCCATAAATGAATTTTTAACTTTAGCTAATCGGAAAAATGGCATTTCAATTCTATTTCTGTTCCTTGTGCCATAACAGTGGCTATCTCCTACTCTTGTGTGTAAGTCGGCGTTTTTGTGTACATGCAAAATATTATTAAATATATACTGTGATGGTACAGTAAGGATACCAGTATTCTTAAAGAGATCTCTTAGTGAGTCCCGAGCACGTAAATTATATATAGAACGAATGGCTCTTTTCTGTAAGATAAATATAGTTTCTATATCTGCTGCCCTGCCCCATAGTAGAATTCCATAGGACATAATACTATGAAAGTAGCTGAAATAAACCAATCTAGCTGTATCTTCATCGGTGAGATGCCTTACCTTTCGGACTGCATATGCTGCTGAACTGAGCTTACCTGCAGCGGTGTTGACATGGGCTCCCCACTGTAGTTTCTCGTCCAATGTTAACCCAAGAAATACAGTCGATTCTGTAGGGTGTAATACCTCCCCGTTCAAGGTAATATTTCTGCTTAACTTTTTAACGTTTGGTAGTAAAAATTCAACACAAGTTGTTTTTTTGGCATTTTTTGTCATTCGATGCGCAGAAAACAATTTTTGGTATTAGCGGGACGTTAAGGGATCTGTGCGCACCCGCCCTCGCACCTGCACCTAACTTCCGAACTGCCATTAAGTTTGAATCGAACTATACTCGTTATTCGATAATATACCTTGCGCCATTTTCCTTTGCTGCAACTTCGTATAACCATCACATTTAACCCTACTCACCCTCTAGTCTTCCCAGCTCTCGGTGGAGGGGGTAACGGTCTCACAGACCGCTCCCCACTGTCAGCGGACAGTGATGCCGTTTCGCCGGAGCAGTCCGAGTCAGACGGCGCCCTTCGCAATGCTGCAGCCCGCCCTGCAGCACCGCGGCGTCTCTCCCCTGGAAAAAACGTAACAATGAAAAGAAAGAAAAGAAATACATGGTAGTCCTATGCTGGTGAGGATTTCGATCGATAAGACCCCCGTCTTCGACGTCCTGTTCGAGACCAGGCAAGCGTGCAGGAAATAAATAGATAATACAATTTATCTGCGCATGTTGATAACATCACAATCGAAACGGTGAAGGAAAATATCGTGAAAACCAGCATGTCGAAGAATCAAAATGTTGTGGATTATGACTCATAGAAGTCCTATGTCCCAGCAGTGGGAATATAATGGACTGTTGATTGTGATGATGTCATAAGGTGTAGATAGGTTACCAGGTTACCAACACAACGTTCGAACTTCAAAAACAGCACTCTAACGCACACACGATGACACGTCAGAGTGAGATGGCATGATTCATCTATAATGAGCGAGAAAGAGACAACTGAAGTAAATAGTGGCTAAAAAGCCTACCTACACCTTTTAACTTCTAACATCATTGGATAAAACTACAACGTAGCGATAAATATCCACTGAGATACAGTTTAAACTAGTTCAGGAGCGGGGTGATTATTTAATTATGTTCTCAAACATTCTACAATGAAGAAATAAATACATGTAAATATAAGATAGAGAAAAACTGACACAAACTGACAGGGTGACATAACAACGCACAGCCCAAGCACCGAGGGTTTGAAATTTGAAATTTAGAAATTTGCCTCATATTAAAGGGAGGTATTAGTACAGAACTAAAATGAAAAAAAAAAGTCCCTTCAGGATTTTAGAAAATTAAATTTCTGTGGAAAAGAAAAACGGGTTGTAAAGTTTGTATCGTCTGTAATGAATATAATTTATATCGAAACAACACAAATCAATTCCGATTATTCGCATGGCGTTTACGATACCACAGATTACAAAGACAGACTAAACTAAATGGGCTTATGACAGCTCTCGTTGGAAGTACAGAATGTACTACGTAAACATTATACAATTTTACATAACTTGTAGGTTTTTATAATATAGTATTTATAGTCAAGCAAAACGAGAAGTCTTCTTATACCCGTATAAGACCTCTGACAAACGGTGGGGTCTTTTTATGGTAATTATTACATGAAATTCAGGCATCCAAAATATACATTTACAAAAGTTTCACTTAATACATAATGCAAAGCTGAATGGACAAGATGTTTCACATTGTATTTTTTAACTTTGTCCTCACAAAGTTATCGATTCATTATCATATCAAAACGTCAAAGTGGATAACAGATAATAATTCAAGGAATAAAAGGAATTTTTTGCAGCAAGCTGACCCTTATTAGATTCCCACTATATTGAATTTTGGCAGAATATCATTCAGTTATTGAATGCTTATAGGCGACATATTTCACCATCTGTGACGTATCACATTATATCCCGGTCTCCCTGCTCCCAAAATTATATTACTTTGTCATTAATATCACTTTCAAACGACTTCAAAAAAAGATGGAGATTACCAAGAACTTCGACTGGGTGAACCGATATTGGTCATTTTTGGTCTAGTTCTGACAATTAGGCGGTTTAGTTTGTTGTTAAAACTAATTATTATGCTCTGTCTATTCCTTACATATAGTGCAGTAGCTATATTATAATCTGCACGCAAAAATCGCATAACGTCATGACGCGCACACCTAATCCCCGAGACAATGCCAGGCATCCGCGAATCGTTACACTTGAAGGTTGCAACCTCGACAAACGGACGGACGGTAGAGCCCCGAACAGGTATACGTGGTTTGCATAATCACACGTGCACACTTGGTCGTGATTTGGCCAAATTTTTGGGTTTGGGGTTAAAAATAACATGAATTGTTGCAGTTGAATGCTTACAGATATTGTAATAATAGATTGTGACGAAAGAAAAAATGACATCATCATCATCTTACATGGTATGGAATGGTAAAGTCTTGGTATGAATGGTAGTTCTGAAACTGAGGTTCTTTTTAATAGAAAGAACAAAAACTCAAAAAACTCGAAAAAAATCAAAACCTGTTGCGTAATTTTTAAGACAGCGGAAAGCGACTTTGTTTTATACTTTGTAGTGATAATATGTAGTATATGTAATTTACGCTATTATAATACAAGTGAAGCCACATGCTCAAGCTAGTACACATAAACTTACGTTTGCTCTCGAGTCGAGTCGGCGCGGTGGCGACATGCTTCAGTCCCGTTTGATTTGACATCTCCTTGCCACTAATGTTCCTTGCTAACCATCTTAATTCTGAAACAATACACGGTAATTATTAATTGGTCATTCTGTAAATAATTTAATTTCATATACTAGTAGACTTTATTTTATTGAAGTGAAACTTCTTTATCGGGGTTGGAAAAAATTTAGTGTAACATTTTTTCGTTACGCGTGACATTTTTCCGTTACGCGCCATCTTTTTCTTATCCCTACCACGCGTGATTCGACGTATTTCTGTAAAGTTGAATATAGTAAATTATTTTTTGAAAAATAAGGTCATAAAGAAGTTTCACTTATTACGTGTGTACACTAGTACACGCACACATTTTTTTTAAGAGCACTAAGGGTACATGTCAAGCGTACAAGAGATAAAGAAAGATTACTATTTTCTTATATTTCTGTATTTACATTTAGTTGTTACATACTTCAATGGATTAACAATGCAATTTACTCATGTATTATTTAAATTGTTTGACGGTTGCGTTAACACTTGCGTATTTTTTGTCAAGAAAAGATATTTATTGACAAAATGCAATGGTACCTCGTTCTAAGAAACTTCACATCAACAACTTTAAAAATCTGTAGAAAAGATAAGGCAAGGCATACTTGGCCTATTCGTTATTATAATATTACTAGCGGTCCGCCCCGGCTTCGCCCGTGGTACATATTTACGTTTTCTCTACATAAAAACCATCCTCGTACTTCAAGGAATGTAATAAAAAAAGAATTATCGAAATCGGTTCAGCCGTTCTCGAGTTATGCGCTTACCAACACATTTTGCGATTCATTTTTATATATAAGAAGATGTAATTTTGAAGTTACAACCGCGCGGAATTAGACCAGTGAATACAAATATGGAATTTCGCAAAGGCAAATAATACTTATTGTATTTGTATTAAGGTTTAAATTGGATTACTCTTAATCTTCCTGAACTATCATCACGGACGTATATATTCCTTAAAGGGCTTTAAATATCTACGAGCACAATATTTTCTTTTATTTCTCTTTTAACAGGACTAAATCTAATCTAAGTCTTTCTATGAAGCATGGTTTACGTAAATGGATAACGATTATTTTTATAGTAACCACTTCTGTAATCTAATCATTGATATATTGAAATAGAAGTAACTTAACTTTACCGAAAAATTACAAAACTAGCGACGTATATAAATGTCTTCTTGAATCTCTCTATCTCTTTAAAAAAAATTATCGAAATCCGTTGCGTAAAGCATACCTATTGCCTACATAGACAAACAGCGGAAAGCGATTTTTATATTACGCAGTGAAATCCAAAGACCAAAATATAAGTCGTCATTTAAGAAAAATATAATTATTTAGTGTGAATCAACCTTTTACTAGATTAAGGGTGCTTTTCCACCAATAATGTGCGAGGATAATATGTAGGAATGTGTTTGAAAATAGCCAATCATATCGCTTCATTTAGTGTGAAGCGTTTAGCGTTTGAAGCGATACTATTGGTTACTAGCTTCCGCCCACGACTTTGTACGTGCATCCCCGTTTTTCTCGTTCCCGCAAGAATTTCGGGAAATCCTTTCTTAGCGGATGCCTACGTCCTAACATCTACCTGCATGCCGAATTTCAGCCCGATACGTCCAGTGGTTTGGGCTGTGCGTTGATAGATCACTATATCAGTCACCTTTGAGTTTTATATATATATAGATAGATTTACAAACACATTCCTCGCTACTCATCAACACACTCTTCAAATAGCAGACACCACGAACAAATTCGCGAGTCTCAGCTTGTACAAACATATTGCAATACGTAATATTTACCTATCACACGGAAACAATCCACTGTAATATCTAATCATCATCTAAACACTAACATTATGTATGTGTGTGTGCAATTGAACAAAATATTTACACTAAATGTATCTGTATGTGTGTATCTGTGTCAGTGATTACTTGTAATTATTACTCATTTATTGCTTTTGTAACTGAACGGGCTGAGACACTAAAAACGTTATGGTTGGGAAATGTTTCCGATATGGTACGTTAAAGAAAAAACTATCTTAGATAATGAATAAGGATTTAAATAAACTTAATTGCTTCTTTTACTTTAATACTTATTTGTTTGAAAAACGAAATATTTACAAAGAAGCATGATGCATTCGGAAGTCGTGGTTTCGCTCTTTTGGTACTGGTGATCTAAGCTTTGCCTATAATTTTAATGAACATGAAAATTATTGCATACTAGCTTTCCGCCCGCGGCTTTGCCCGCGTTTTCAAAGAAAAACCCGCATAGTTCACGTTCCCGCAGGATTTCCGGGATAAAACTTATCCTATGTGTTAATCCAAGTTATCCTCTATATGTGTGCTAAATTTCATTGTAATCGGTTCAGTAGTTTTTACGTGAAAGAGTAACAAATATCCATACATCCATACAAACTTTCGCCTTTATAATAGTAGTAGGATTCTTTGACAATAAACAATTGCACACAGACATAAAAACATGTAAGGTGTATCATCAATTACACGCATATTCCATAAATGTTTATACATAATTGCCGATATAATCTAGCAAGTAATATTTAATTCAATGATCGCGACATAATAGCAAAGATTTAATTAATAAATTTCATCAGCGATCATCCAGGCAGGGGAAATTTGAAAAGCTAGTTTAAATATTGATTAAATTATTTCACTTTTATCATTAATTGAACAAACATAACTGAAGTAAAGCTTGGTATAATTACATAATAATATCGTTAAAAGTTATAAAAAAAACGCTTAAACTTATGAAATTACTAGCTTTCCGCCCGCTGCTTCGCTCGCGTTTTCAAAGAAAAACCCGCATAGTTCCCATTCCCGTGGGATAAAACCTATCCTATGTGTTTATCCAAGTTACCCGCTATATGTCTGCTAAATTTCATTGTAATCGGTTCAGTAGAATTTTCGTGAAAGAGTAACAAACACACACACATCCTCACAAACTTTCGCATTTATAATATTAGTAGGATAGGATAGGATTGTCTGTACATAAAAATAAAGTGGTGTGTGAATTGGGTTATTAGGGTTCGGCCTTCCGCATGAAAAGAGTGCAACTAGCACTACATGAATCAAAAATTCATATTCTTTCCTTTACAATGTGTTGAAAGTTGAAACTACCAGTAGTTCTAACGAATATATCAAAGAAAGTCGTGTTAGTACTACTTTTAACTGAAGGATGAATGGATCACTCAGATTAGGATAAAAAATGTTAAAAAATACATAAATTATTACAAATTCTACCCTACCCAGGCGAAGACGAATGAATTAGATTATTCGTCTTTGATATCATTACCAAATTATAAGAGCAAGTGTAATAATTTGACATCTAATCGACCAGGATACTCGCACGGACGCAATAATCTTTCTATCCGGATATCCGGATCACTGTAATATCGGCATTCCGGATATTTGGGTCACCGTGAGCCAGCTGTAAATTGTAATGCCGGCGACGAGACCATCCGAGATTACCAACAACTTATTTGTTCTATTTTTACCTTGGAAATAGAAAATTCGCGAAGTACTTGCATCGAAGAAAGAAAATTCTTGCTTCTTAAAGTATGACGTCAATTACAATTGTAACTAGCATTCTTTTTGTGTTTTTTTCATGGAAAGGTAGCGGTTTCACTGATTGAAGTGACTTTGGCCCAATAACACGTATGAATATTGAATACTGTATTATTTATTGTGGAATAAATTTACATGCAAAGTAATTAAAATATTACATAAACACGTAGTAATATAAAAATCGAAATACATCTATTCTCATAATAAACTTTACGAGAATAGATGTATTTTTTCCTAATAAATAATAGATAGCATAGTAACAGACACATAATATAAACGTACCATCGTAACAAATGTACCTTTTGTGATGAAGTTTTGATTGACAGACTATTCATGCTTAATAATATTTGACATGTAAAGATACCCGGAGACATGTCGCATAAGACTTTTTGAACATTGAATACACTTAGCGTATTTTCAAACAAGTCTAAAGGCCGCTGCATACGTGACGGGAAAATACCTCGGACGGGACGTGAGCGGGACGGGCACGTGATTGCCTCGTTCACAACGGGAACGTGGAGCAAACGCATACGCACCGTGACGTGATTCTGATCTAACGTGCTAGTGTTGTGAACAACGAAAGATGGATTTTTCAATTCAAGAATTGGCTTTAATTGCTATTGCTCTAGACGACGAAGAAGCTACGACCGTCAAGAAAACATTAACATCTTTGTAATCTACATTCTGCAAATAAAGAAATTTGAATTTGAATTTAAACTAAACAATACTGTTTTTGATTTATAAGCTTAAGATGTTTCATTTTTATATTTTTGGTAATAATGCCGCCATAAAACAAAAATATTATGCACTAAAATTATTTTGGCATTTTAAACATAAAATACCTACGTAATTCAGAACACGATGAAGTGTCACAGGAATCATCATAGGTGAAAAGGACTAAGTATAGTTAGGAATACCACAATATCTAAATATCTAAATATTGTGGGTTCGCTATACTATACAACGCTGGATATGAGCGAACACATTCGATTAGTTTTTCGTCGTCCATTTTCGATACTTGGAAGGCGTCACTACTAATCTCTCCGGCACGAACGGAGCGACTGTGCATACGTAGCGAAATCACGGACGGGACGGGGCACGTGCGGGACGGGACGTGCTAAACATCGTCGGCGACGATATTTTTCCCGTCCACGTTCCCGTCCCGTCGATGTTCCCGTGACATATGCGTATTTGGATACATTTTGTATGCAACGATGTTTCCAAAACTTCCCGTCACGTCCCGTCCGGGTAAAATCCCGTCACGTATGCAGCGGCCTTTACTGTACACAAAATAATTTTACAAAATTATATGTGCATTTTTAAAATTGAATAAATTTACATATTAGGTATATCGCATGTTTTGATGAAAATATATGAATTCATTAATTACTGATACCTACTAAAATGTTCAATGCAAAACAGGTTTGAGGCAATAAATTTTAACTGTTTGTTGTTTTAAAACGAATTCAGTAGACCAAAGTTTGTAAATAATTCAGTGGCTTTCATTCGTACTCGTTCTTACTATTTAGTATGTAAATACGGGTTTCCACGAAGGCCTTTTACGGTATTGTCTTTTAGGATCATGAATGTGTCCCAAATTGTGCCCGACTTTATCCGAGACTACAGGCTTGAGGCTACTCATTTAGGTACTGAAACTATTGGATATTAAGACAAGTTATTAATAAATTTTTAAACTTGTAAAAAGTAATTCAGTTTTCTTTCGTGCTGTTGAAATTTGACCGCTGCAGAAATAATTATCAACACTGAATCATACGATAAGAAAGCGATTTGGTTACAAAATGCTCATTAATCTAATCTGTGTTTATTTAATAAACACATTCATTAAACCGCGTGTAATAAAAGCGTCGTAGAAAAAATATAATTAGTCAATAATAGAAGGAAACAGCTGATTCGCACTGAGCCAAAAGTGTGTCGACGCTGACTGAAGTTATTTTGATAATAGATTGCAGTTTTATTTATATAAAAATAGTAGCGCGTATCTAGTGATTTTTGCTGTATGATCTGTACTATTTTTGCTGAAGAATTGGATTCATGATAGAAAGGTGTGGTGAAAAATTGTATTTTAAAAGTTAATTGTTAATTGTAAACTATATAGGTATATTGCAATATGCTATTGTTTATATTTTAGAACTAGCAGTCCGCCCCGGCTTCGCCCGTGGTACATATTTACGTTTTCTCTACATAAGAACCATCCTCATACTTCAAGGAATATAATAAAAAAAGAATTAACGAAATCGGTTCAGCCGTTCTCAAGTTATGCGCTTACCAACACATTATGGGATTAATTTTTTAAATTATAAGATTAGGAACAATTTTATATTACCCACAATCAAAAGTGCTTGAATTTGTAATTTATGTTTTAATAACCTTGCAGACTTTTTTATTTATATTTTCATAGATTTCATAGAACTAGTTGTGTGCTTTTTATATACTGTATATGTATTTAATTGCGCGTTACGTTTTTCTCTATTTTTAAGTTGGTATAGACTTCAAATACCCTATTTCATTGATATCTTGTATAATATAGAAATACTATTCTAGAAATAAAATTTAGGTTAACATATCCATACCGAGCGCTAGAACCGACAACGGATTTTTAATCTTCATCGTTGCTGCAACTTCCCTTCAGGCGCTTCTAAAACATCCCCTTTGAAACATGCTCCATTTCAGTACAAAACAGTTTCAATTAATATATACTACATACGTATATTTAAATTTATAATTAGTTTCACTTGATAATAGCAAAGAATTTGTATCACGAACTATAACAACACTTTGCCAAAGAACACTTTGTTCTAAACACGTTAGCAGTCCCCAATTTCACTTTCCTTAGTATCGTTACACACTCCTAGTATTGTATACAACACTTTTAGTATTAAACAACATTAAATATAAATTTAACAACATTAAATAAACAACAAACAACAGACCGCTCACATTAATCACAACACACTGGTTGCATCAACGTGTGCTATAATCAATTTCATATCGAGATTTGATAAATTTCCACGTGATCCTTATCAAAGGTGCTTCAAGGGAAAATTGAAAATTTTGTGTATTTTACTTATGTTAGTATTAATACATAAGTGTTAGTGTCGTTAAAGTGTTTTAAGTTTGTTTGTGGTACTGTTTGGATTAGTATATCGTAAATATATAACTACTAGCGGTCCGCCCCGGCTTCGCCCGTGGTACATATGAAAAATAGATGTTGGCCGATTCTCAGACTTACCCGATATGCACAGAAAATTTCATGAGAATCGGTCCACCCGTTTCGGAGGAGTATGCAGACTAACATTGTGACACGAGAATTTTATATATAAGAATTATTATTTATATTCCTAGCAATTATTCAATTTTCTATTATTAATGATTTCTATTATCAATATACGCAGTACGTTAGACCTTGAATACCAAGATACAGATGCGCTTTGCCTGGTCCCAATTAATGTATAAACATTACATTTCAAAAATATTTTTACTATTTTTTGTAGTTTTCTGAACGTAAACTCGATTCATTATTCAGACGTAGAGTTGCTGTATCTAACAAGGTGTGTGCCAACTGCCAACACTTTTTACCGTCGAAGGAAAAAACAAGATGCAGAATTACATTTCAAAGGTCCCCGTGTGTAAAGGTTTAATTAAAACCCACTCTCGTTTAAAAGGTACAACCCGAGTGTAAAAGCGCCAGTTAAACATCAAAAAGCTTAGTTCTACGACGTTGAGTGTAAAGACCCTTTTACGCTAAAAGTTTTGCCTACTCAATATCGGTATAAGACCCTTACCAACTAAATGACCCGTGAGAATCTTGGCAACCATTTAAATACACTGTGATCGTCTAGTGATTCGATTCCGGATGGAAATATCGTAAAATAAAAATATACTGGACGTATAAAATACATAAAGTCTGCTGAAACCCAAAGAGTAAGGCAAAGTCCCAATTAATTACGTAATCTGTAGTTGCCTGCTTTTCTGACTTCGACCTGTTTTAAAGAGTTTTGTGTGGCAGGGAAAGCAAGGAAAATGGCGATAATCTCATGTGAAAACTACATATCTACTGTTACATGTTATAAATCTGAAGCGTTTGTTTCAATATAATAAAATGGAATTGAAATATTTTTATGTTGGATCTTGGAACTGTCGTAAATGCTAAAACTATGTTATGACGATTCAAAAGTTCTTCTAGAAGAAGTCTAATTGAATAAATGTTTCAGTTTGAGTCGGATAAATAGCTCATTTTCAAAGTAGATGAAGCTACGTCGGTCAGCTCAACAATAAGGCTTTGGGTAAGGAATAATCCCATTTTGCCTGATCCAGGCAAGATCCATGGATCTTGGGATTCTAACTAAAATACAACGAGATAATTCATTTATTACACACATAGAACAGAATCTACTGCCACTGATCGAAGTGGTAGAGCGGAAAATATTACTTTATTGAGTGGACAATTATTTATAGTTGTCACGCAAGCGCATTTAACATCAATGCATTTAGAGTTAATATTATGGCTGTTTTGTAATGGCCATTTATTGGTCACTGCTTTATGAGTTAAATAGAAAAGGTAATCTTAGTTTCTATTTTGTTAAATAACTTCAGCCATTTAGGCGCGACTGGGAAACACATTCAAACTATGCAGCAAAAATACTAAGAGCCTAGGAAAATAGAAATATTTAAACAGCGTAAGTAATTTTTATGAATTTTCAGTCTTATGCTAATTAGTCTTAGCCAACGAAGATTTATGATCGAAAATTTCACCGATTTTGCCCTACCTTTAATTATCTAGTACCCTTATAATTAGGTTATAAGTTATAACATAATTACCTACGTTGTAATTTATTCCGTGAAGTGTTAAGGTAGCATTCGGATCTGGGCGGTCGCGACCTGGCAGCCGCGGCCC
>CAJQZN010004433.1:0-34319 GCA_907164685.1 Colias eurytheme | reverse complement strand
CATTTTATTATGTAATCACATATTACACACTAAGTCACTTATATAAATTATAAACATTTACAATATGTACTGATAAGCTGTAGGTATTCATTGTGCCAGTTATAGACTTATTAAGAACTATTAACCCATAAAACATTTTTATATGAATATAGAATATTATAGCTGATAATATAATAAATTATGAACTTGCAAGTTTCATTACATAATTTTATTCTTTTAGAAACTCCCACCCTAAGTTCAAAATTGTGTACAAATCCCAAGAATGCCTACTTATGTGATTTGCTGGACTATACAAATGCCTCTCGGATATGTAGTATGAAACCAACACAATGTATAGAGATAAGCGACTGGGTGTCATGTGCTGGTGGTCTGCCATTGGGCTCCAATGATACATCAGAAGTCACTGATGTTGATTTAGAAGTACTGTTTGAATGTGAAATGGACCCACATGAGGAAAGCTCTTACTATGACATCATTTCGGTGAGTGAAAATGTTTTCTTAAACTACCTACTCATTATTCATAAATTCATAATGTCAAATTCATATACATTTTTAACAGAATAGGACTACTGTTATATTAACTGTTAGGTTTTAAGAAACACAATACTATGTAGTTAATTATAAAATAAAAAAAAGTATAAATACATAATAACATTTTAATACAAATTTTTTAGTTTTAACATTTGAATTATTTTAAAAATATTCCATATTTCTAGTTGGAGTCAATGGGTCAACCAATAGCATGGAAAGCTGGATCACACTTGGCAATAGTTTTAAAGACAAATATTGAACACCTTAGTCTTGTTGGGTTCCATTTTGTTGGCGGTGAATTTATAATTGATCATAAGCTACCAGTTGTGAGGATTCAAAGTGAGTATAATTATTATTCCAGTGAAACTTCTTTAGGTGCATTGAGAGTAAAATTTCAAGGTTGTGTTATGGCAATACCGTCACGTCATGGAGTAAGGAGATTTTGGTATCTTAGAATCTTGCCAAAGTTTCATTTCTGACACGTGTGCTCGGCACACACACTCTTTTTTGCCATACATCTAATTAACTTAATATGTAGCAATTAATATTATATTGCAAAATCTTAATGCAACAATATTAAAGAAAAGAAAAGTCTGTTCTAAACTGATTATGCATCTGTAATCTGATTTTAACTGATTATGCATTTCCTCAGTATGTAATCTTATTTAATTCTTGGTTAGGTCACATTTTGTTCAATGTACATATTATACTTAAATAAATATCTATAAGGAATTGAAATTTAAAAATCTTTTATACAGCGGTTCAGTTATCAGGAGAGCCTAACAAAGCAACTGATTTATCCATGAGAGGTCTTCGAAGTGATATCCAACACAGTCTCAAATTACCCAATGAACAATTTCAATGGCCAGTCCATGCATCTCTTTTGAGAAAATTATCAAAAGTAGTAGATATCAAATCAGATAGAAGTGTTACCGTTGAAATGAATGGTGGTAGTGAAAAAGTAGATACTATACCTATAACTAGACGAAATGTTATGTTAACCGATGCTGGCACAATCACAACTAAGTCACTCTCGGGGGATGATGAAGAGCCTCCTGTGATTCCTAAAACACAAGAAACAGAACATAAAACTCCAGAGAAATCACCAAAGAAAGTTCAAGACCAAAAAGTTGAACCGGATAACGAATTAGTAGTAGAAAATGTTACTGTAGAAATACAACATAACATAACACCGAAAAAGTCGAGTTTGAAGCTTGACTTGAAGAAGGGGACGAGTCAACTTTCAACATCACTTTTAAACATATCTAGTCAAATTAAATCAATTACGACGCATAAGAGAATAGTTAGTACTACAGCGCCAAAGAAGCAGCAGCCTCCTCCCCCGGTTGAAACCTGTACTACAGCAAAAGAGGAATGTAAAACGAGTCCTCCTTCGCAAATGACGCCGAAGTCAATGAAAAGTTCCCGTCCATTAGTTAATACGAAATCACCAAACGTTTTGATATATTCAGACAGTGTTGTAGCTAGAGATAATTTGGAAGCATCATTGAAGAAAGTTTTAGATTGTAATAGGTAAGTGCATTATTTTATTCTTTTATGGTTTCTTATCTCGTTTTCTAATATGATCCCATTGGGTCAGATTGATCTTGTAACATTTATATATGTACTAACATTTATTATCATATTTTATCAAAAAGTTTTTTGTGCACTTATTCAATATTCATTGGAGATTCGATTAATTAAATGGCAACTTTAAAATTGGGTAGTACTACACTCATTCAACACAGGTCGAGCTGCCCTAGTGGCAGTGGTCGTGTACACCGCGCCTCTACTGCTTATACATGAACTAGAACAAATGCGTACACGGATTGTTTTAACCTCTCAACCACCGAGAGGCCAGATCCGACCGCGACACAATAGAAAATTTCTATTGTGTCTGTGATTCCGGGGCCTGATGGATTAAATAAAATATTCAATACAGTTTGCATAAATCAAATGACAACTTTTATTAAGCGTGGGATAAACCTAGTTCTGCATCTCCAGGTACACAGTATACAGTGTGTCCCGGGATACATTATGCGCGGGGGCTTGGAGGGGTCGAGCTGCCCTCGTAGCAGTGGCTGGTTGTGCCGGTCGAGCCGCACCTTTACTTTTAGCGCATCTTTTGGACGGCGGGAGGCTTTTGGCGCTCTGCTCCGATCTGTTACATACAGTGTTGCCGCATTATAAAACTGCTGAGGTAAGTTACGACAGTGATTTTTTTTATTTACACCAAAATAAAAAAAATCATTTTTATTTTGATACTTTAGAAACATTTAAGTAATTTGCGGTTGTGGTTGTGGCATTTTTTTCCCCTTGAAATTCTGAAATGCCTACTTTCGACATCCTAAAAGTTTACCAGAAGATGGTATATTACATGAATATGTATTATTTATCCTTTTAAATAAAATGTTAACATTGAGGGAATGTTATGCAATAAACTTACTTTTGTTAGACATCTCTATCTGATGATCACATTATGTTCTTCAACATTTATTTAAAATGAGTATCATTAAGTGCATTCAGTTTATCATCGGAAACCTTTGATTGTGTAAGTGGTTTATCGTCACATTAATAGAGATTTATACCTGTGCTTTTTATAGAAACATAATCTTATTTGTCTGTGATGTTAACGTCATAATTATAATTAAACTAAGAGAATAAAAACGTGAAGGCAAAATGTATGTGGTACCTCTAAAGATACATATGAAATTAGTTCATACAACTTCTGTAAAAAAAACCGAGAAAACTAATCATTAATACTTATAAGTAATAGTTTTAAAGAAACATCACTTTTCCCTTAATTTTCACTTTTCAAAGATTTGCCTGTATCATTCTTAATTAATTTAAATTAGCATTAGCTTAAGACAGAAGACGCCAAGAAATTGCGTACTACAGATAATGCAGTAAATTGATTATGCAAAACAAGTTTAATGGTAAAAGTGACGATGACTGACCTTGACCTGTAGCCAATGTCTTCCCCACTGCAATGTATTGGAAATCTCTAAAGTAACAACCTCTTGACCTTTACTATTTCACACTTCTATGAACTTATATATAATATAAAAGAAAAGTTATTTAAGTTATTAAAGTTATTTAAATATTATTTTTTGAAATGTTTGTTCAGAAATCTGAATTCATTCTTTTAATTTGTCGAGTTTAAAATTGAACCTGGACACAAATATTGTTGATGATCTAATTTTAGAATACGTAAAAGGAAAAAGTCCCGCCTGTTAATATCAATTGCAATTTGCAGCAGTTTCCAAAATAGTTTTGGGAACTGGAAACATCTTAGCTTTTTTACTACACATCTATTTTGTTTTTGAATTTTCCTAAGTCGATTTATCGTTTTACAGATCAGGGAAAATGAAGTAGTCCAGTTTTCTTATGACAAATGGAAGTCTGTTAAAATGAAACATCACATATTCTGCTATCAGGCATCTCCTGCTAAGAAACAGTTTTCCACTGAGAGTGATAGACAGTAAGTTACCTCTTATATCAACTCTTCACTATAAAATAGACAATACGTTTTATGTCAAATAATCAATGTTTTAATAAAAAATTTAATAAGAGTAATGTGATTGTAATTAGAGTATAAACCATTTTCCAGAGCCAGTCAGGATGCCAATATGTGTTGGTACGAAACAAGAAATAAATAGTCATTTGCTCCTAGACACTATAATTTGCGTTTTAATAAAGAGATTTCATTTTCACTTTATTTGATTATTAATACTTCAAATTGATTATTTCCTGATTTTTTTTTATATGCAAATTCGTGAAAAATCTTGTACTTTCAGCAAACTATATTTTTTTTTATTTAATTGGATGTAGAAGATAGAGCATGGTTTAAGATCACTTTGAAAATACGATAAAAGAGAAAAAACATGTTTATTTTTATGAAAGCTTTGAACTAAGGCACGGCCAAGTATAACAAGATTAATGCGGAAATTTTTACAGACCATTCCATCTCATCGATTATTGCTAGTTTAGTTTTAAGCTATGTAGGTATTTTCAATTACAATTCATAAAATCTCTGCATCAATGTTGTGTTATCTTATTCTATTCATTAGTGTAAGTATAACCTGAAAATCTCATTTGATATTTTAACGCAAATTCCAAAATGCTTTACTAACAAATCTGAATTAAAATATCAAATGTGGTGTAGATGAGGATACAACAAGAATTGGCTTGATCTTTGAGCATCTCATAGTGCATGTTTATCGCAAGGAACTCGAGCGATACTCAAAAAACAATTAGAATAATAATGAAATAATAATTCTCTACAGATTATTGTAGTGAAACTTCTTTAGGCGCGTTGAGTGTAAAATTTTAAGCTCGCGTCATGGCAATACCGTCACCGTCCGTGGTTGACACCTTTAAATCTTGCCAAAGAAGTTTCACTTCTGACAAGTTTGCTTGGCACACACGCTCTTTTTTTAAATTGAGTATCGTTGGAGTGCTATGAAAATTAATATTCTCTATTAATATTTATTGAATATGCTAGGCCATCGAAATATACTGGCCATCCAGGACACGAATTGGATATCCAAGTTCTGGCCTCTGAAGAGACTTGGCGAACTCCGTCCTTATTACAAGCTACAGACCTTACTAACAACGGAATTTCTATATTTTCACAGGTAAATTATTTGTTTATAACAGCATTATAATGACTATATTCAAATTATTACTACTAGAGATGGCAAGAATGAGACCCTAAGTTGATAAACGATGTATACCACTACTTATGAAGTTTTTTCACATGAGTCCCATCCCTCAGCCCCCGGAATCACAGACACAATAGAAAATCTATTGTGTCGTGGCCCGATCTGGCCGCTCGGTGGTCAAGGGGTTAAGAATTAAGGACTTTAACTTTGACGTAGCTTTTTAACATATTATACATTTTTATAGGTAAATTTAGGTAGTTAAGTAACAGTTTTTCCATAGACTTCTATTTTCTTGCTCATAATGTTAATAATGTTTAACTTTACTTATAGATACATCTGGAAGCAGATCCGAGCGATTACCTCGGCGAAGAAGGTATAAGAAGCAACGAAGCTAGGCTAGAGATCCTTCACAAGATCCTTGGTGATATTCTTGGTCTCCATGTCAAAGATCCTAAGGAAATAACTCAAGTCGACTACACTAGGGCATTTTTCCTCGGAGACCATGTGGTAAGATCTTTTTCCTTTTCTATTGTATCAAGCATCCCCATTTAATGTCATGGTAGCCATTGCTGAAGACGATTGTATTTAAATTATTTATTTCTATATAATCGTCTCGAATTCATAGTTCAAAGTATTTATATTATGTCTATTTAGTTGTGATGTGCATCTAGCTTAACTTCAAGAAAGCTCTTGTTTGAAACGCTTTTAGGCGCACCGTCATTTATCATTAGATTATTATTATTAAAAAGAACGTCACACATCACACATACTTTAACACTAATCATATTTGTGTCACTAGAAAATGTTAACACATTATTGATCAGAATTATTTTGTTCAGTTATTTTTTTCGTTCTCGTTACAGCACCATTCAAATATGATTAAGTTTTTATGATTATAACAAATGAATCCCAAAAGGAACAGCTAATATTATACTCTTTTGTCACGCAATCATTACATGTGACTCATCATTCAGTTTTGCACGACACTAAAACTCGTATATCGAATATCACTTGCATAGTAACTATCGTAATCAATTTAAGTACACATAAAATAACAAGAAAGAAAACACCCGTGAGCATAGAAAACACAAAGTATAAGAGGAAATGTGTAAAGTTGGGCATTGTCCGGTAGGGTGCGTGGCCGTCGTCTCGCAGGGGCCCGGGCCACGTGACGGTGTGATGCCCGGTGAGGCCTACGTCGCTTGTGCTTTTGTGTTCGTTAATTGTACGCTTTATTCCGGAGATTTCAAGGTTCATTTTCGCTTGATAGGTTTTATCTACCTGGATATTATTATTGGTTAGCAGGACAGATAGCGCGTTGTATATTTTATTTTTCGATTTTCTATCATTTTTGTTAAATGAATCCGGCTCGAAGGACCTTATTTGGTTCTTGAATAAAATATCGTAATCATCTAAGCTTAAAGTAAGTATTTTGATAGAAACCGCAAATAGTGAAACAGGAGATTATAATATTACAATGCAAATTTTCCTGCCTGTTTAATTTATCTTGAAATCTCCGCTAATTATACCAACTTTAACGAACTAATTAACACGCTTGCTCGATTTAACGTTGTCCTTTTAGATTTGCTTCCACTGCTCACCTTTAAAGACTTAAGGATTTCTAACTTTCTTATTTCTAGGATGCTTGCTACATTCGATATTTTTTCAATTTAATTTCATATTATAGCTAACATTCCAAGACCAAGACATTTATGCTTCTAATGTCCAAAGTAAAGGCAATACAGCCCTTAGCCCTTGTGCCTTTGTTATGTACTCACAACTCAACATGTTTTAGATGTCATTTAAAAATTGTGAGACCAATTTCTTTATAGATTATATCAACGCTATAAATAGACGTCCAACATAAATAGGTATAAAGCGACGTATATATTATATTGCATGTAACTTTATTTTTCTAAAAATATTTTATTTTACATTGCGTTCAAAATTGGCTGCTAATTTCATCACTTAATATTTTCTGCAATATGGTCGCGAACTTTAGCAAGTTATTTCTTGAGCTTATATATAATTTTTGGTGTTGTCAGCACAAATTATCGCTAGTAGAGGGTTGGTGTCCATCGGAGGAAGGCAAGAGAGTGCAGAAGATCGGAGACTTAACTTTACAATGGTGTATGCGAGGGGAGGAGCCAGTGGAACAACCTTCAGAAAACTTCCTACCTGTTTATTTGTATGAATGCCCTGAAAACTTCTCTACCGTGGAATATTTTGATGTAAGTTTTGTTTCTTGAAATCAACATGACTCTTAAGTCTAAATTAAAATGGCCGGTAGATATTATGAATAGAATACCTTTATTTAAGTCCCTTGTTTCAAGCAATGATTTGAAATACACATGATTAATATTTAATTAACGCAGTTTGGAATGTTTTATGTTCACTCAACATAAAACATTCCAAACTGCGTTCCATTTCACGTAGAGATAAAATACAATTGTGCGGCACGAAAACGGCTATGCATGTTTAATCGCAATACGCGATACATCGACTTTCGTCTTTCCCTCCCAATCTTAAAATATAAAACCTCCTATTTTAAAAATATTGATTAAGACTATCAACTATATTAATTTAATTTCAGAACCTAACATCAACAAGCATTGGTCGTATCCTCATATACGCGGATGTGATGTCATCAACCCAGCGTGTGATCGAAGGGCAGTTGTCTCACGGTGCGGGCGCGGTGGCGCGCGCGCAGACCGCGGGCAGGGGGCGGGCTACGAACCAATGGATATCCCCTGTGGGACAGGCGGTCATGTCTTTGCAGGTACGTGAGAATTAATTGACTAGGCTGTTTTTAACGTGATAACGTTTTTAAAATCGTTTTAGTCGGGTGACATGTTCAGAAACTTGTGTCACACCAAAACCTCACGAGCGCGATCGCAGGTATAACGAGAGAGAGACGGACCGATCTCCCGTCTCATCTTGAGCGCTGCCACTAATAAGACGTTATCACGTAAACATCTCGATCGTAAACCTACTTTACAAACAACCAATTTATTTTTTAATAAAGACAATGATATGATGAAATGTGGATATGTCATTTTTCATCTTAATTGGCGTTATCCAAAAGATTTAAAAATGCGTATACATTATTAGATAAACTTTTGCACATATTTTTCAGTCACAATAAAAGCGTGTAAAGAAAGAGACACAAGAAAAGCGTTGTTATAATTTTTATTTTTCCACGTAAATGCTTTCGCACGTATCGTACCGCTCTCGCCTCACAATTTTCTCTCTTCACTTTCACACTATTTGAGTCTTCAAAATGTGAGCGCTTATGACATAATAACGCTTATGAAATAATACATATAACAACGGGAATAACTGCATCTTTATAACATTGTCGTGTCATCGTCCGCGGATTTTTCCGTAGCCCGCTCCTGTTGGTCTTAGCGAGATGATAATATAGCCTAAATAATTTTTCAAATTGGACCAGTAGTTCCCGAGATTAGCGCGTTCAAACAAACAAACTCTTCAGCTTTATAATATTAGTATAGATTTGAATAAAAAACAATGGTCCACTAAAATTCGTGTCATCATTATTCACAGGTGTGGCAGAAAATGAGTCCCACAATCCCACTAATACAGCACGCAACTGCGCTCGCAGTAGTGCGTGCGATACGCAGCGATCCTGCCTACGAACATTTCGATATCAGGTTTGTTACTTTACAATGTTTTTGACGTGACAACGTCTTATAATTCGATAGCCGCCTGCACGCACGAAAAATCATGACTCATGTGGCGTTACCTCGCTCTGAGGCGTTCCATGTGCAAGCGAGAGCGCGGAACGAGCGACAAAGAGCACAATCGGACGTTGTCACGTTCAACTATCGTCAGTAAACCGACTTTACAGACAACCAATTTTTTTTGTACTTATTAACATGAGTATTATATTATTTTTTTAAGAAATTTAGTTTCTAAATAAATGTAAAACACACCTTCACACGAATTTTCGTATTTAACACCATAATTTTTAGCAGAATTTGTTAAACTAGTGTCGTAAACGACAGTAGTGCGTTAATTTTGAACGATTTCGAACTATGTATAATATTTTATTGACAGAATAAAATGGCCCAACGATATTTACTATGGTCGTGATATGAAAATCGGTGGAATTATTACAACGGCAAGCTGTATGGCAGATGATGTTATCATCAATATAGGTAAGGCTCCATAATCATATTATACAAATTATTTTACAGAATTTATTCAATTATAAAAAGAACGTCTATTCACTATCGAGGTCCAGGAGGAAGGAGTGAAACTTCTTTAGGCGAGTAGAGAATAAAATTCAAGGTCAATACAGTCACGTCATGGAATAAAGCGACGATTTTGGTATCCTTGAATGTTGCCAAAGAAGTTTCACTTCTGACACGACTGCTCGGCACACACGCTTTTTTATAAGTGGTTGGTACTAGATATTATTTTCCGGATATAAATATGATAGATTTCCTAAGTATATAATTTTACAGGAACCGGTGTAAACATATCAAACAGCGTACCTACGACATGTGTGAACGATATAATCAACGAGTACAACACTAAACACGGCACAACACTAGCGACGATATCGATAGAGAAGTTCCTAGCAAGATACTGCTCTGAGTTGGAGCAAATATTGGATCAAATGAATAGTGAGGGCGGTGTGGACTCTTTTCTGAAACAGTATTATCAATACTGGTTGCATGAGTAAGTATACAGTTCCCGTTTACTTATAATATTTTTGAGGGTAGTTTAAAGAACAATATAAGTAATGACCTAGTTCAGATAATAGTTATATACTAATTACATGTTTTTAGAGCATTGATAGGATTTGAATACTTTTTTTCTATACCACAGATATTTTCATCTTTGAAACTATTCATAATTTTTAATCTTCATTCCGCATGCCATAATAACAGCAATAGGCAGCGAAATAAATTATCTTAAATAACGAGTTACGAGTTTCAAATCCTTTCTAATATTGTCATATTTATTAGAAAGGATTTGAAACTCGATTATAATATTCAATTTGTTTACTACAAAATACAAATACTATCCATCAAACAAAATTATCACAATTTGTGCAATATATAAAAATACCATAATGAATAAATTTCCAGCGACGAAGAAATCCGCGTACAAACGCAAGACGCGGATAGTCCAGTGACTGGCACCATTACTGGCTTGGACGAGTACGGCTGGCTGCTAGTTCGCACTGAACAGGGCGAGTTAAGGTTGCAACCCGATGGCAACACCTTCGATATCATGAGCGGACTTATTGCACCTAAAATATAGACTACAAAAATGTTGACATAATTCATTTTTTTATGGTCATGGCAACACGTAAAATAAGAGCCAATACGAATAACGCGATTATTATTAGAGTGGAATTATTATACCTAGAATACTATACTTCGAAAATGTTGCCATTTTCTTATGTTGATGGTAACACCGAAGATATTACGTTGATTGCAACACCTTCGATATTATGATGGGACTTATTGTACATAAAATATATAAAAGATTACGAAAGTTTTGCCATAATTTCCTATGTCGATAATAACACCTAATATATTACGTCGATGGCAACACCATCGTAATCGTGAGTGGATTTATTGTTTGAGACGGCAACACTAAGGACATGAAAAGTATCTAAGTGAAGAATAAATATGTAGTCAGAAATGAGACATAATTAGTCCCTTATAAAGTGTTATATCAAAAAATTTTCTTGATTCGTACATAAAACATAATATAATTCGAAATTATCATTGTATTTGAATCAAAGTAAAATAATGTTCAATCTTTAGCTCTCTTTGTAAAGTTTTTAAATTCGTTTCGTTGGTTATTATTCAAATTTGGAAATTTTTGTTTTGTATTTGGTTAATTATTTGGATAGGTTTTGGCTAAATTATAACTTAAATTTAAGTTATTTTGTGATATTTATCAGGGTATATTATTTGGTTATTATTATAAGTTTGTTGTTTGTTATATGATTCGTAATTAAATTATTAAAAAATTGGTGAAAAGGTTTGTTTGGGCTCATCGGGAAAAAAGGTTATAAAAAACTTATTGGATAAAATTAGGGGTGGGGTAATTTACACCGTATTAGAAAAAAAGCCCTTCTAGTTATATTCTTAAGACTTTTAACCTTGATCAATTTAAACTTATTTTTGCACTCAAATAGAAACCAAAGAGTTTTGCTGGTAGAATGTTATTCTTAAGGCAACTAAATTAGGCAAAAACACGGTTGATAAACGCGTAGGTTGTGTCGTTGTGACGTTAGTTTTAGTCTTAAAATAGTTATAACTTTATGGGCTCTCTTCACAATGGGCAGCGTTGGCCCAACAAATGCTCGACGATATTTGTCGTTATTACGGTGATAATGAATAAACATCCACAATGAATGCCGATCATAGACATTTAGGCACTCTACACTATCGTGATTGCCTCTGCTCGCCCAACGCTGCCCATTGTGTAGATGGCCCATTAAACAATTGGCAAACGCACGATATGGTCACCAACTCTCTTCTATATATTTGTTTTTATTATAGTCGCGTCCATCAAAAATAGAGATTTAAAATCATAATATATTCAGAATGTTTTAAATATAATATTACATGTTTTATAGAAAAGGATCATAATATAACTGTTGTTAATTCATTCATGTCTATATTTTACATAGGAAATAATAATGTTATAAATAGTACCTGCATCTTTAACAATAGTTATGTCTAAAAGCTAGAAGTGTTAAAAGTAAGATCATTAATATAAGAAGTGGAATGTAAAATTAAGGGAATCCTTATTGCGGTGTTATCTTTTCTCATATAAGTATAACAGTTTCTATATGTATTGTTATTTTTTCGATATCAATATGCATGCAATTTGTACATTATATATAAATAGATATAATCAAACAGAATAAGATCAAAATTTCAATAGACTTGCATACAAAATTGTAGACGAATTAAATCGATTATCACACACACACACGCATCACGCTGCGTGTCAACGCACGTACGTGCGTACTTGAGGGGCTGCAAATCTACATCTTAATGTGGGTTTTTTCCTCTCACGTGCGTAGTTACATTTTGTTATTCACGCCTCACGGCTGCTCTGACTTATTTCATTGAAGCCGTTCGCTATTCGTCCAAAATCAAGCACGACACTGCGGGACTTGGTGTTTTGCGTTCCTACCGCACTGACGTGCGTATTACGTATGTTTCTCCCTTTGTAGGCGCGCGATCTGAATGAACGCGTGTGGATACAATATACAAACGGAGGTATTTAGATCGTGGATTTGGACCCTTAGGCCTTATAGCAAAATGAAAGAGAAATTCTTATTCCCTTTCATCACACATCGAAAAATAAGCGCCATGCATTCTAGTTTCATAATAGATAAACCCATTTTTAATACATTTTTTAATAGACTAAATTTATTATATAATTAGGCTCATTTTATTATCACGCCGGTGAAGAAAAAAATATTAGGACATAATACACTTTTATTATTATTTGAGCGATCGATTCAAAGATTGTTACTGATTTAAATTTGTTTTCAGATTATAATTAACAAATATAAATTTGTAGTAGATTGTTTCATTAAAATCGTTTTTATATAGTGTACAAATATGCATGGTTCATCATAAAACGACAACTGTATCAATATACATATTACATAATATAAGTATTAAAATATTAGATGTATAGGTATAGGTAAACCAGAATCTGATGGCAATTAGGGAAATCAAAATTTTGAGTGTGCAACCCTAGGGAAAATGGACTGAACGATCTTGATACTGCTTATTTTTTATTTTGTCCTCAATATCATTACTCACATTACATAAGTGGACAATACTGTACTTAATAATGAGATATCCACTTAATATTATGTAGGTACATACTTACATGTATAATATACAATTATACAAATTACTTTTATACAGGTAATACATATTATTATTTACACATATACCTATATTTGTATATTCATTACCAGTATGCCATGTGAAAATATCGATATAATGATATTGTAGATCAAAAGTGCTTATAATTTTTTATAAAATAAAATAAAAATAAAATAAAATTATGTTTATTTTCGTAAGTATTAACAGACACACATTATAAAATTGACTTGGACAGCTTGGACTTGACGAATAGCCGTATTGGAAACTCCTGTAATAAGTTTTCATAAAATTATATTCTAATCAACAAACAATATTATAGTTACCTACATATAATATTTTTTAATTTATAGTATCAAAACGGGTAAGTCCAATTTACCAATAAAATCTTCAAAATTGAAAATTGTGATGTGTTTGACCCTTCTTCATCGAATGTTTTTCTATACACATTATAAACAACACCTCTTGCTTGTGATCGCAGCGGCTTTTTCGACATTTTCGAAGATTTTTTAGACAAAATCCTAAAAATTATTCATCAACTGCAAAAAAGACAAATAATTTGACATCCAATTTGATAGTTGTCAAATAAGTTGCCACATAAAAATCTTTTATTTCTTAAATATAAATATGCCATCAGATTCTGGTAGACCTATATCACGTAGGTCTTGTAAAGCCATACCACTGCCAGTGATCATCATCATTTATTTATCTTATATAGTCTTTTTCATCTAAATATTATTATGGGCCTTTATTGCTTGCAATGTTGTTAACATTTTCCTATTGCTAACATTCGCGTCTTATATTTCGATGTTAAAATTCTATCTTTTTCTTCTATTTGTAAAGTGTAAAGAATAGATTTTCGCAAAATGGAGACATGTTTCTTATATTCATAATAATACTTGTTTAGTTCGTTTCATTTTAGTATACCTATTATTAATTTATGTTTATGTATAACGAACACTTATAAAAGGTAGTGTTATTAATTCGTGTACAAATGTTTATAAAGACTTATAAACCATTCTATAGAATCTCAGTCAACTATAAAAGTATGCATTATTTTGCTTTCTAGCGTTTATTGTAAATGTGCATCTACCTCAGTTAATCTGCTTCCAAGAAATGAGACTATAAATTGCTAAATCTTTTAAAGAAATATATTATATCCACACAATTACTTCATTTCCCAGAAGTTCATATATTACATACCCTTCAATAGGCCGTCTAAAGAGTTAAAATATAATAATATTTGATATATTGTTTTGTATGGTTTTATAAAATTCAGTACAATCTAAAAATAGATCACTAGGTCTGTCCCAGATATCCTACTATACTTCGCTAGATGCTAGACGCATATTTTCAATAGTTATCACATAATAATAGAATTTATAAAATCTCAGTTATTAAAAAAATATCTCTTTCAATATTTTTATATTAAAAAATACATCTAAAGTGCTGTAAAATTAATAATTATAATATTTCCTTACAGACCATTTATTTTATTATTACTCAAATATTTTTCTAACATGAAACATGAAAATCAAATTTAAGCGCTTCGTGAACATAACATGCGTCATTGCAAAATAGATTTAAATGTATATCTGACTGATACGTCTTTTAATAGTTATATTTAACGATTAGTTTTACATTCTTAAAAATGTACATTCCAATAGTTGTTCTCTCCGTTCAAAATAGTTGACCTAGTATAGCAAAATATATGATTGTTAAATAGACATTACTTAGTCACGTTAATATCTCATAAGTGTTCTTAATCGTGAGCGTGTGTTTGATCTATGACAACTTAATATTTGGATGTTTAGATGTTTTATATTGTATTGTATGGAAACACAAGGGGTGTGTACCTGTAAATACGTGCACCTGAAAACTTCTAAAATATTCTAGATTTTTGGAATATACCAACCAATTTTATCAATATTACGTGTGTTTATCTTAAACCTTGATCAATATTTAAGTATGAAAACCGTTGGTGTCAACAGGTACGCTTGCTTACGTTTCAAATCAAAGCGATGGATATTTATTACAGTGATCTCCAGAAATCGGAATTCTTAAACTGTCTCTCTTTAGAATGCATGATAATAATCAGTCAGAATTCGGGGATGAGTGCAATAGCTGTTCATTTATTCTAGATGGTTCCTAGACAGGTTTAATAGATTTTAATTACGGTAAAATGTGCCTAATGTTAAACAATTACGTTTGTATTTTATTATACTATTGTAATATTAGATATACTTTACGTCTATAAATTTAAATTAAAATTATATAAACGATCTGGTTGTAGTCAAAGGATTTAATATTAATTTCAATTCAGTGAAAAACGATGTATTTATAAATAAATTATATTAAAAAATTGTATTAGATGAAAAGATTGTAAATTTTTTCTCAATTTTGAAGATTAAAAACCTTTTCTCAAATTATTTTCTCGTTTTATAATAGTATTTCGCTGTTGTCGTGTTCATTCTGTTATATCTTGATGGAGTCTAAAGCATTATACAAATCTTGTTAAATGAATCTTGTTGTGAACGCAATTATAAAATAAATAAAGAAAAATATCATGAATTAACTATCTTTTATTTATTTACTATCCAATGCCTTTCCAGCTTTTCTTTATTTCTTTATTTACTATTCTAGCTTTTAGATAGGTATATCAATGTAATTTTACTAACTAAAACTCTTACTACCTTGAACTAGTATCAAAATAAATTTCTCTAACCTATTCCGAAGACTAAACATACAATCTCATACACTTTATAAAAACTCAATAAATATCCGAATCATTAAATATAAGTTTATAGCTCCGTACTCCTCCAGTACCAAGCTTGTTAAGAATAAATAAATTCCCAGAATACGGTTCCCGTTCTAGCTCCCTTGCGTCCATATTGCGTCGCGATGTGGTTACAACCAACTCTTCTAGTGTGTCTCCAACCCACACCACGGAAGTGACGCGGGAAACTGGCAAGCTAATTTTTGCCACTACTTTTTTCTGATCTGGATCTATACGTATAACCTGTAAAATGTACATATGTTAACTGTATTGATAATAGCAAAATGGTGTCGGCAAATTAATTACAGAGTGAAGTAACTTATGTAAATTACCTTATATGAATCGAAAAATTCCTCCAATTATAATGTGTTCTTAAATGGATATTATTAAGGTAAGTTATTTAATATGGATGGATTGGAATTAAAAAATACATATATACATATTTGTGTCTTTATCTGACATACAAGGGCAAAAGTAACTAATATACTTACCGCTCCACCAAACATAAGGGCAACCCAAAGGCATCCATCCCTGTCTATAGTCATTCCATCAGGTATGGGCTCAGGCGTAGTTTTCATAAAGTTATACTTGCTGATATCTACTATTGTGCGACGTTTACCTGTGTACCAAGAAGATTAACTCTATAGAAAATATATATATCAATAACAAAGTAGGTCCTTCAGTCTTTTGCCATCACTGATGTGCCTAACCTTAGAGTTATGAAATGGTTTTGGTTACGGTTAATGAAGAGATAACTTACTAATTCGTCCTTTTCTTGCATCAAAGTCGAATGCATCAATCCTTCGCGTATCCGAGTCTATATAATACAAAATGCTGTTATTCAATGACCACACAATTCCATTAGATATAGAGACGGGCTTCAGCTGGACTCTTGGCTCGAAATGTGGTTGCTCCAAGCTGTAGAGCGCAGCTTGATCTGGCAACACAGTATCACCGTACTGCGGACCCTTTGTGCCTTTCGTGTTAAATAATAATTAATACATCGGATGATTATTGATACAAAATATGTATATGGAAAGTTTAAAAATTACCATTAGTTTTTTTTTTAATTAAATATAGGTGGTACACGTGTATATTAGATTGTGTCCATTGTTCCCATTTAAAGTAAGAATTTTTGCTTTATTAATTTGTTATGCTGGCAATTAACATCTATTGACTACAATAAATACCTACTTCTTTATAATATGTTAATAAAAAGTAATTATTTATGATACCAATATGCACGTGCAGCTGTCACATTTAATTTAACGTACCCATGCGTGGGTACGTTAAATTCATGGCCATGACTTTACAATTAAACAGATTTTTTTTTAAATATAAAATTGGCTCGGTCAAGCAAGAGAATAATTATAATAGCAATATCCACAAAACGAAGGGGCATTATTAAATTACAATACCTGCCCAAAACCTGCCTTTAACATCAGCTTTTCCTTCATTCAAGATATTGTCCGGACTTCCTATGTCTAACGCTGCTATAAAACGTAATGATGAAGGTAGAGGTTCATCCCAATCTAACAGATATACGGAAGATTGCACTCCAATTAACAGGCGTTTGCTGTCTGCTATTGGTAAAACAATGTTTACTTCGCCTTTTCCTATAATTGATAAAAAAACGTAATAATACACACTATAATGTACTTAACACAAGTTTTAAATGTTAATACGACAAACTTTATAAAATTTGATTGTTTAGGACTTCTGTCTTCGTGTGAAAGTATGCATTTTAACTCAAGATTTGAAATGAGTTTCAGAATAAACACACTTAGAGCGTAAAATTAAGGGGGGTCCTGGGTATGATATCCAAATGGGATCTTAAAAAATAAATGCTCTTGTCTTGCACGGCACAGAAGGCTGATCACCTTGGTTAGTACCTACCAATTGTCCGTAGAGAAGAAAATCGATCAATAGAAAAAATGTATGTTGCATGGCGTTTCCTCATACTACGGAGGCAATACGGGACTTCACTTGGTTCATATTTCATTAATTGAAATAAAATCTTCATGGTTTCAATTAAGATTATTGAAAAATGAAAACTACCGTTGACGTGTTTTAATACGTGTAACAAAATGCGTTTTTCACGCGTAATCACGTGTGTCGATGTGTTAATGTGTCGCCTCTTGGGGTAGGATCATTGATAAAGAAATAAAAATTTCCTTGCCAAAAATATAATTAGAAAAGATCAGTGAACAAGTTTAATAAAACTCTCAGTTTGCCCCGGTAGGTACCAATCGGCATTTACCGATCCTGTTTTTTGTTCCATAGGAATTTATGCATGGACATTTTATCATTACAATATTATAGTGTAGGTATAAGATAGTGATAATTAATTTACCTATATGTTTTAATCGATGTTGTTTCGTGGTATATTCAAATGCATGCACATTTTGGTTAAGTACATCAACCCAGTACAATGTGTTTAAGTCCGGGTCCCAAGCAGGACTTTCAGCGTGAGTAAAATCCAATGTGGTGTAGTTGAAGGTCTCATAGTGATAGTGAAGTTTATGTTTCTGTCCAACTAGTGTGTTCTGAAATTAACGAAATTACTTAATGTCTCGTTACCTATAGATTTATTTATTTTGGTATTCGCTTTTAACTCATCTAATTAAATCTAGTTAAACAAATTTTTGGAATGATAAAAAGGAAAGATACACAATGTTTAGATATAAATTAATCAACTCACACTTGTTTGGCTTCCAGCTCTTTCTATGAAATAGATTTTAAAAAACCCAACAATAAATACAACCTGTAGAGTTGACATTGTATTAATAATCTACATAATATACTTGTTACCAATGTCAATGTAAAAAGAATGATGAAAGAAAGTAAAATATATTTTCTGAATAACCGTGACGCAATTGTAGTTAATCTCCTATTTAATTAACGCAAGGTGGGGAATAATGGAAAATCTTAATTTTGTAACGGGCACGGTGTATTTAGCTAAATTAATGTCATTTAATGAGATTTTCTAATGCAGTAAGATTTCAAGTAGATAGTTACCATGTACTATTACATTACTATTACTTACATTTTACTGTTTTAATAGTTTTTCCTAATAGAGTGCGGAGTTCGTTCAGTATCGGTTTTGATATTGTTACCAAACTGGTCTACTTATTAATAGGAAATAGAATATGTGTATGTGATATAAATGAAACACAGAATAAAATTACAAAACATTTATTTCTTAAACAACATAAAAAATATCACAGTTTTAATAAGAATCGGCAATATCAAATCGGAAGTGATAAGGGAGGACTCCTCGGCTGCCAGTCTTCCGTATGGTAAAGATGGCGCCTCCGTAAGGTTCGGTCGTGTCATGTACGTCTTTTGATGACGTCACGAATAATTCATCGAGATTTGGTCCGCCCCAACATAGAGATGTAATACGAGAAACTGGTAGTTTGTAGCCGTACACCACTTGCCTTGCGTCGGGGTCTATGTGCAACACCTGAAATATAAGTATAATAATTGTTTTCGTCAAAGATTTTATACAAATATTAGCCGACCTGAGGAAGGACATAGGATAATTTTCCGGATATCTCACGGGAACGGGAAATATGCGGGTTTATCTTTGACTGCGAGGGCGAAGCCGCTGGCGGAAAGCTAGTATGTAGTTCACTAAAATAGTTTAATTTACTGACTAGCTTTCTAAAATTCATCAAAGACAGTCTAGTCGGAGTAGTTTGGTTACAGACATTATGATACGAAAATATTATATACAGATTAATATTTTTTTTTAATTAATTTACGTACCGTGCCACCGAACATCAATGCGACCCACAAATGACCGTCACTATCGATCGTCATTCCATCCGGTATAGCATCTTCATATCCGTAGTTCGAAATGTCCACAATAGTTCGTCTGCCAGCTAGAAAAAATAGGAATTATTGACTAAATAATTAATATCTACACCTCGGGTCTGTGACTTTGATATTACAGAAGCCCTAGTATGTTTGTTTGTCTTTATTTCACGTCCCAATGATGCGACTGGAGATAATTAAGAAGCTACAGTGAAATTTATTTATTTAACTTATTTAAATAAAATACACTACAGTGAAATGGGCAGTGGAAAATTTTTACCTCGGCGCTTTGACTGTCATAAACGTGTGTAGGCTACTTACTTATTTCTCCTCTTTGCGAATCGTAATCGAAGGCTTCAACTTTTTGAGTTGGCGAGTCAATGTAGTACATGACAGTGGTGTTTAGAGACCACGTGAGGCCGTTGGAAATGGACACGGGTCGTAGTTGCACACGTGGATGTATCAATCCGTCTTGGTTTGTATCAAAACTGTACAGAGTAGCTTTATCTGGCATCACATCGTCGCCTGTTTGAGGTCCCTTTGTACCTAAAAATAAATATCATATCAAATGTGTCAATTATTTTTGTAACAACCTAAAAGAAGGCTTCCTTTTTCAATGTAAAAAATGTCGGTACGCTATTTCGGCACCTGTTTAAAGTATGAACTTACTTATTTTTCTAAGAAAAGAAATAGCATGTACTACATTTAATTTACTGCATTAACAATAGGTTATTCTTAATTCTTATCTTTGATTTGGAAATCGAATCCAGCAATTATCGCCTATTAGCTGAGTAGTTATAGTAGAGTATATAGTGAGATAGATAATAATTAATCTTTACCTGCCCAAAATCTTCCTTCAGGGTCCGCTTTTCCCTCATTTATTACATTGTCGGGTAGACCTTCGTCCACCGTAGCTAGCAGTCTTAAAGCGGAGTCTCCAGCCACATTCCAGTCAAGCAAATACAAAGCAGAACGCACAGCGACTAGAAGTCGACGAGACCCAGACACCGGTGATACTACATTAACTTGACCGTAATCTAAGATCAAAAAAGTTATGATATTAACCAAATATTTACAGATACACTTGACTATACCTACTATTTCTTTTTTCTGTAGGTATCTTCTCCACTTAAATCACGTTTACTAAGTTATATATTGTATTACTAAGTTTCTTACTCAGATAAATTAATAAACTCATACATACCTATATGTTTTGTGTAAATTTTTCCTGTGAAATAGTCCAGTCGATGAACGTTTTGTTGGTGAACGTCCACAAACAGCAAAGATTGACTGTCAACGTCCCAAACCGGGCTCTCACCGTGTAAGAATAGAGCGGGCTTATCCGGCCTATCACTTGACGATACCTGAATTAATTGATTTTATGTAATTAAGAGCAAACTTTTCTTCATTCTTGTATATCCATAATCGTTGATAGTAAGTTATAGTCTTCTTTTTCGGTCTATATTGGTTTTAACACAATAAAAAAAACCAATTGTAAATATATTTTTTTAATGTTAAAACCTGTATTTACCATAGAAATCTTATAGTAATGGTCCAAATCTGAAGTCACATACGAAATAAATAGCAATTGGTATAAAAAAAAGTTTGTTCGAATCATTATCGTACTTTTTACTATTAATGCGTGTGTCACGCGCCAATTCTAGCTATAAAACCCAACAAAGATGTTGGAAAGCAAATATGAAAAAATAAAAATAAACAATTAATTCTTCCGATTTTCTTGATTTTTACATGCAAAAGAATCGAACAAAAATTTAAAGAATGAACGATAACTGGATGTTGTTGAATCAAACAGAAGTCGTAAAACTAGCTTTTTTATTTCAGTCCTAAGTACTCAATTATGGATTTATTGTTTGCATAATTGTGAAATTAAGTGTGGCATATTAGTGAAATTAACAATAGAATATTTAAACTTGGCCTTGATCATATATTAATGTCAAGAGGTATATCTAATTATTTAAATAAATAAATAGTTTAATAAGTCACGTTTGCTTGCAACTGTTGCAGAATTTTTATTGAAAATTAGTTTCAAGAGCAATTTTGGTGAACGCAAACAGTGCCCCGAAATAACCTCGGATAAGATTTTATTTTGTGTTTGTGCTGTGGCATATACCTACTATTCAATATATATTTTATGTAAAACTACGTACCTACAGACGTATAAAACAATTTCATAACTCCAATACCCTGATTTTATTACAGTCATAAATTCTGTTAATAAATTAAAAATATTCACTCACGTTTATATTATTGAACCAACTTGACTAAATGCGTAATTGCAATCAAAATAATATTATGTGAAAAATAAATAGGTTAACTATCCATATTATAGTTACTATCCATATTATAGTTATCTTTAGTTACAATCAAATAACGCCTTCTGTGTTAGTTTATTTGTTTGAACGCGCTAAGCTCAGGAACTACGGGTCCGATTTGAAAAATTAATTCTGTACTAGATACCTCATTTATCGAGTAATTATATATTATTGGTCTCAACCAATAGGAGCGGAGCTATACATTTATAACATAAAAAAGAGTTTAAGAAAGAAAAATTAACAAATCTGTAAAATTTATTAAAATGTAAGTAGTATCTTGATGAGGTCAAAAATTATCGATAAAAGTTACAATTTTCATTTAGTTCCTCACGCGATTTTCCGAATCTAATCAAATAATTTTTAAACAAAATTTGTTTAACAATGCCTATTTTATTGAAACAACAGCTATTAATAAAATTAATTAATCAGCTGTGTACCTTAATTCAACATTATACGGTTATGCCTATGATACACATTTTTGATATTTAAATATAAATTTTGTTTACACAGTCTTGTTGATAATGATAAAAATAAATAAAACACAAATTAAGTCAACAATATAAATTTATTAAAGTAGGTACCTACACGTAATTAATATACAAAATATGTTCGTATCGTTAAATTTCTCAAATCATTTTCTATAGGCGGTATTTAATAAGAATCGGGACTATTAAAAACAAATTCGTATGGGGCAACACCGGAACTCCCAGTATTGGTAATGGTAAAGATGGCGCCCGCTAGAGTTTCGTTCGCGCCGCGGTTCGAAGAGGTCACGAACAATATGTCCAAGTTGGGTCCACCCCAGCATACAGATGTGATTCGGGATACTGGCAAAGTGTAGCTGTACACCAGTTGCCTTGTGTCGGGGTCTATGTGCAACACCTAAAATTCAAGTAATTAGTTAATTATTTCTTACTTAGCTTGTTCTGCGGTTTCATCCGTAGACTAAACCACGGAAGAAGTAATTCTATAGCTTAAGGGCTATTTTGGTATGTATGTATTACTGCCAAATAACATCAAAATGGTTCAGTAGCTTTCGCGTGCAAAATTTTTGCGTTAATACTAGTAGGATGAAAGCTGCTTGTCCCATCTTCTCCTATTTCTCCCTGCTATAAAATTATTAAAATAAAAACACGAGATATCTTATTCGTATATCGAATGTGGGAGCTTAAGATAAGCATTATCATGAATACTTACAGTGCCGCCGAACATTAGAGCGACCCACAAGTTGCCTTTGCTGTCGATTGTCATTCCATCGGGAATAGCATCACCAAGATTGAGCTCAGCAACGTCAAAAATCGTACGCCTTCCACCTAAAATAAAGAATTATTATAAACTCATTTTACCTAATTCAAAGAGATTTCAGTAACTTTAAAATAATACTTACTAATTGCTCCAATTTTAGCATCGAAATCAAAAGCCTCAACTTTCTTTGTTGCCGAGTCAATGTAGTACATGATAGTTCCGTTAAGAGACCACGTGATGCCGTTTGAAATTGTCACAGGTCGTAATTGAACTCGAGGTTGCACCAAACCGTCTTGGTTTAGATCAAAACTGTACAGAGTAGCTTTATCATCCTGCACTGCATCGCCTACTTGTGGTCCCTTTGTACCTATAATATATAACAGACATATAGAATAAGTAGCGACGGAGTTTTCCATAGCAATTACGGACAAATTTTGTTAGAAAGGAGGAACTTCGACCATAGACAAAACTTTGAATACTTATTATACTTGTCGTGCGTCAACTTATGAGTAAATGGTTACGTGGCAAAATACAATTATCGATGACATATTGGCGGATCGTGCCTCAAATGATCGCCCTTTACGATCCATTACGCCACTGAAGTTTGAACACAGATGATTCCATAAGAGTGTTTTTAATAAATTATGTAACTAATGTTCTGTAAATGAATAATACCACAATAATGACTCAATTTACAATTGATATAGAAGATTATTTAAGTAACGATAAAAGCGATAATATTTGAAATTAAGGCTGAAAATATTACCTGCCCAAAATCTTCCTGAGGGATCCGGTTTTCCTTCATTTATGACATTGCTGGGTAGTCCATGATCTACCGTAGTTAGCAGTCTTAAAGCTGAGTCGCCACTAACATTCCAATCAAGCAAATACACAGCAGAGCGCACAGTGACCAATAGTCGGCTAGAACCATAGACACGCGCCACTACGTTCACTTGGCCGTAATCTAGGGACAATAAAAAATAATTAAAGTAATTATGGATAGATGATATTTTCTCTTCTACGGAAAAATGGTTTATTAGATATGCAGGAAGAGAGATTGATTGCTAAAAGCTTACTTTTTAACTAGGAAAAACCACGGAAGCTTTGCTTTCTTTTCTTATTACTATTTTTTTTTAATTATGTTGCGTTTCAGCAATGATCAGGTGCACACATAATTAAGATGAACAAACCACGATTAAGATGAAGTGAACCAATTTTGTTAAAATAGATGATTAGATTTCATACAAACCTATATGCTTTGTGCTTAAAGTCCCTGTAGCGTAGTCCAAGCGATGAACATTTTGTTCGTGAACGTCCACAAACAGCAAGGATTGACTGTCGGCGTCCCACTCAGGGCTCTCGCCGTGGTTGAATATTGCAGGCTCATTTGGGTTATCACTCGTGTATATCTAAATTGTTTCATTAATTATAATTTTGGTATGCATTAAAACAATTTAAGCTTGATTTCAATATGCTAAAATAGACATACGTCTACATTTTATATGGAATTCTTAGAGAAGATGATTCGATTTTTAAAGCTAGTGAGTAGTAAGTACATAGTAGTAGAAAATTTAAAGAACTCGTTTCGATTTTGTTACATGAAATAGACGGAATATATGGTTCTAAATATAATGGAATTAACACATTCTTAAAGGAATTTAAAAACTGTACTTACCGGAGTTATAGTAAAGTCCGAATCTGCCGCCGCACACGCAATCAAGAACAGTTGACACAAAAAATAGTTATATCGGATCATTTCTGCAGATTGTATGTACCACTCTAAAACCAACACAATTGGAGAAATGAAACAACTGCAAATATTAATATTCTTTACACCATGGAATATCTTTTTTTTTATAATGTGTCTTGAGTATCCCTTTTTTCACTATAAAACGTTTTTAAAACAGGGAAATTTTATTAAATACGACGTAAACTTGTATATCTCTTGTATTTCAAAAATCAAATATTTAAGCATGAATATTTACTAAAACATGCGTATGTAATGTGCAATTGAAATAATTTATCCTTCACAACTATTCTAACATCAATAAAAAGCCAGTAATGAGGGCATGAATATTAACCTATATTCACAATGCTTTGAATAATGGAAATAGCAATCTGTGGATACACTTTTAAACGATGACTAGAAAACGGAGTGGTACGAAAACCGAGACGGAAAATTTTGAAAAATTTCTAGAATATTTTGGTAATGGTAAACCAAGCAATACGATGTTATGTTGATGGATACTGGTTAAGAATCATTAATAAAAAATAAATTAAGATTGGAACGTAAAGAACGAATATTATTTGTTGTTGATCACGTTTAAACAATTCTTATTAGATTTACTTTTAGTTTGCAATAAGAGAGTCTCGTTTATTAGACAACAAGAATTGTCATTTCGAGTAGTCTTAATATCAAGAAAACAGAAATTACAGTACCCAGAAAAACTATAAAATGTTGGAATATACTCAGTAAAATTTATTTTTTCTAAAGAGGAACGATTTTGTTAAAAACTAAAAAGTAACTAAAATAATTAGTAAGCATTACATTTTAAAATATCGACAAAAATACTATCATTTTACATAAGATGATAAGATATAATATGAATCAGATACAAGAAAGAAGAAATAGTGATATCTTATATTAAAAGCTATCAATAAATCTGTTATTTAATAAATCATCAGATTAAATATAGATTCGATCTAAAGGTGACTTATATAATTCCAATTTAATACCTCATTCATCGCTTTATTCATACTATGTGGAGTTTCACAAGGATTGACATTCGGGGCGTTATTTGTTCCTAATTTATATTAATATTCTAAATTATGAACTATATAGATACGTGTATGATTTACTTTGCCTACGATATTAGGCAAAGTAAGTCAAATAATCTCTCAACGATTAATACTTACCTCAAAGTAGAAATATAGTGAATAAAAATTATTATAGTACATTTTTATGAACTTTTCCAAAAGCTGGACCAGTAACGAATAACCCAATTTCATAGTATATAAATGTTTTTAATTTCAATAAAATTACAAAAGGTTTGTCACGCTTCATTTATTTAACAGAAATAAATGGCATACGGAAACAGAAACATTTGCTTTCATTTTTCACAATATTGTCACATCCAATTAAATAATTTTATGAAAAGATATTTTGTATAGAAAACCATACATATTGATACAGTTTTTATAATATTTACTATAACACGAGATCTCGGTATTAATTAAATAAATAAGATAGTTTTAATTATGTTCTTGCTTGGAAAAAGTATTATTTTGCTATATAATACTTATGAAAAAAGTAATCGTATGCGTAATCGCTGCAGTAGACGACCTTAAACAATTATAGAAATATATTATTTATTAAATATGTTATAAAGAAGCTATTTATTTGCTTTACGTGTGACATAAGTAACTGTAAGCATACAAGATTTACTATGAAAATTGTTGATGGTATACATTTATATCATCGTCATTCTAAACCGACCTCACAAGAATCAAAATACACCTTAAAACTACAACTAATGAAATAGGTATTCAAACTTTTGATCATTACAAATGTTTAACATACTGGGCCCTCTTCACAATGGGCAGTGTTGGCCCAACAAATGATGGTCAATGCTTGCCGCCATTACGGCGATTATTATTCACCATGACGACCGACCAAAAATATTTAGGCCCTTTACACTATCGTAATTGCCTCTACTCGACAAACGCTGCCCATTGTGTAGAGGGCCCATAACAAAATACATTAGTTGCTTTCAAATTGTGCAAAATAAGAACATGGCTGCAATATAGTCATGTCCTTATTTTGTCCATATCATCTCTGCAATTGAGATAATTCTAATTCATTCAAAACTGCGTACTGTTCACAATGCAATGGTATGAATAAAACTATTGTTTATTGGAAACAATTAATCTGTACATCTTTACTGATACATGCGAAAGTGTCTGTTTTTATCACCCTTTTTAGCCGCAATAGAGCCATTCCATATGGTTCCATATAAAAAGCTAGAGGATATAGTCCAATTTTTCCTGCATAGCAATTTCCTTTAACCCCTGACAAAAATCTAGTCCGATACAAAAATTTCAATCACATCCCGAGATTCCAACTATTCAAAAATTACCGCCTATTTCATTAGCACTTAACCTATTTTGGTATACTAAAGTACTAAGGGCTGATTTTTCAATCCTTGGTTAAAACTTATTCGTCGAATAATGTATATAACTACCAGTTTAAAAACTTCTTCTTATAGCCCGTATTAGACAGTTTACGTGACATTTTAATACTATCGTGTTATACTTTATTGGACGGATAAGTTTTATCCAAGCATTGAAAAATCGGCCCTAAACAGAGTAATCCTTAAATCAATTTCGGTTAGGCCCCATAAGCCCCGTGCGGTGCTTAAGGGTGGTGGTGGGGTGGTTCCTGCGTGGGTTCCGCGGGCGGTGGGGCGGGGCCCACTGGGGCCCCCACAACCCCGGGCACCCCCACTACGGGGCCTACGTTCACCCCAACCACGCCGGTGCTGCCGCTTTCTGCTTGTAACCTGTAAAATATTACATAATTATAATTTATAACCTTAACAGTATTGTCACGTTGTTAAAAAATAACGAAGGTAAATATAAAGGGCAAAATAAAGAATTTATAATGTTATTTTGGCACTGGTCAGGTCAAAATACGTCTAACGATTTTCCTGTCACAGAGGAATCATACATACATACCTACATCCTCACAAACTTCTAATATTATAGTATGATTAAAACCTGGATACATTTCAAACCGTGAATACTTTCTAAGTAAACCAGCTGCAGATCTGTTCACATTTTCGATCAACGGTCAAATGTTGACCGATCCATAATTAATAATAAAAAAATAACGTGGTCATTGCGGATGGCAACTACTATTTACGGCCAAATGATAAGATTATTACATAACACAAATGATTTTCTATTTATCGACTAATGCTGTTTTAATTTATTTTGTCTTAGATTAATGTTAATAATCAATTTAATAAAAATTCCCAACCATAGATTGATCTAGCGATCTATTTTCATGAGCCTGTCAATAATCAACCGAAAGATTGTTTTTGATTTGTCACGCAGATTAAATATCGATTGAAAATTATACAATAATCGAAGATTGATGCATTCCTACATAGAAGATACCTACATTATAATTTCAGGCGGTAGATAAATATGTACTTCAAATGACTTGTATATTACATAATGAACCTGATTTTATATCTTTTGATAATAATCAATCATTATTTTCGTTCAATTTGGCAATAACAAATTTATTTTTCCATTTAAAATTTTACTTTTCTAGGGTCTTGTCTAGTAGCTTGGATAATTTTTCGTAATTTTTTGGAAATATACATATACATATCATGTTATAATAGTTTTTTTTAAGTAAAAATTTTGTCTTACCTTTGAATAGCATGATTTCTTGCACGGAATTCGGCCGCCTTCAATTGCTCTAAGTGGAATTGTTGCCTTTCTTGTATAAGCTGCTGGCGTTGGTATTCTAGACCTAATTTGAACATTTAAAAATCTAGTTAGAATTATTTAAAAATATGAGTATACACTATACAGTACTTAACGTTTACCTATGATTAGGGTTTCCATCAGAGATGTGCGAGGGATGTCTTTGTAAAGAACATATAGTATCGCTTCAAACGCTAAATGAAGTCTCTGGTGGAAAAAGACCCTGGATTTGATACTTTTGATAAATTTGTTACCAAATTATATTTTTTTACATTCAAATCTTTCCCCCCCCCCCTGAAAATATAGTTTTTCTTCAGGATTCTAATCGATGAATACATAAAGTCAAACTTAAACATCAAGTCACAAATAAACTATCTATGAAATTAATATTAAAGTTTAACCTTTAACCATTTGCGACGATAATCAATCTCATAACCAATTCATCCACAATCCCATCCTGATCGCTGCCTAGCGATAAGGCCGCCATTTGTACATACTTGCATCTGTTTGTCTTTTTCTGTGTTTATTGTAAATCTTGTGTGTGTGCAATAAAGAATTATCTATCTATCTATCCCAATACAAACCTTCCCTCTCTCTCTCCATAGTGGCCTCCAGCTCTTCAAAGTGCCGCAGCTTAATCTCTAGCTTCTTCATCTGAGTCTCGACCAACAGCGCTACAAGAGACTTAATTTTCCTCTCTTCTACACCCGCGAGGTGCTTCGCCTTAACAGCGGCCGCTGCTAAAGCTGCTGCAGCCGCTGATTGGAGCTTCGCGTCAACTTGTGCTGGCGGTTCTGGACGAAATACAGTTATTTAATATTTTTGTGAACACGCAGAAGAGACATACAGAAAGAACAAAAAAAAAAACAAAAATTGGTTGTCTGTAAAGTCGGTTTACTGACGATAGTTGAACGTGACAACGGCCGATTGTGCTTCTTTGTCGCTCGTTCCGCGCTCTCGCTTGCACGGAACGCCTCAGAGCGAGGTAACGCCACATGAGTCATGTTTTTTCGTGCGTGCATCCGGCTCTATCGAATTATAAGACGTTGTCACGTCAAAAATAACGCTCATTGCTAAGTATCGATCTCTTCCATACCATCGTATCGTATTGTCCAGAAAGAAAAGCGATCAGTCAAACAGATGGAGGATTTTCCTCATACCCTACAACACGGGATTTATCTACACTACCAAGTCTACCCATATTTGTTCAGGCCATAATCTACCATACTGCCACTTGCCAGTTTATATAGTACGATACAATACAGTAGCAGTAAAAAAATCTAAACAAAAAGTATTATAGAACATAAAAAAAAAACAATAATTTAATCTTTGCGAGACATGGAGACGCGTTTTTCTATATTCATTTTTTTAAATGTACAAGTATTGAAAAATGCTTGTGTTTACATATAAATGATATAATTATGTGTACACTTGTTACAATACAATCATTTTATTATTTAACGATCTTTTAAAAGCTGGATTACTAAATAGTTTCCATCAGATTGTTAAAAAAAGGTATTTGAGTTGGTTCGTTGCAAGAAACCTTTTTATATTTGAAGTAAGTTGGCGATAGATTAAAACGATCTAGATTCTATACATTAGTTTCAAGTATAATTTTTTGAGTCATATAATTCTTCATAATCCGAAACATATTCGATTGCATCGAAAAAATAATAATAATTATGTTGAAGGATAGAAGATAACTATATATAAATACATTATTCAATATTATCAAATAAATAATTTGATTATTAGATAAGATTAACTTTATGCTAATCTTAATAACTGATATATATGATACAACACCGTCTGATTTTCTGTAGTGATAAAACCAATTAACACACTCGACAACTTTGTTGGAGGGCTTGAATTGAAAATAAATCTTAATATATATAAATCTCGTGTCACAATGTTTGTCCTCAATGGACTCCTAAACCACTTAACCGATTATAATAAAATTCGCACACCATGTGCAGTTCGATCCAACTTGAGAGATAGGATAGTTTAAACATGTAGGTACCACGGGCGAAGCCGGGGTGGACCACTAGTATTTTATAATTTATTTATAAAGTATACACAATAAACTTTAACATTATGTAATGCATACAAATAAGGTTGTAATGTTATAGACACAATCAAATACAATGCTTTATATACGAAGGAATATAATGAGTTCCAAGTTAATCTTATATATAAAATTCTCGTGTCACAATGTTAGTCTGCATACTCCTCCGAAACGGGTGGACCGATTCTCATGAAATTTTTTGTGCATATCGGGTAAGTCTGAGAATCGGCCAACATCTATTTTTCATATGTACCACGGGCGAAGCCGGGGCGGACCGCTAGTATTAGTCTAAATATTTATTTTACACCGTGTAACCGGGATAAAAACGAAATAAAATAAAGCCTTTGTGAGTCAGGAAAAATGTAGCATTCGTCTGGTGAAATAAAAAAATGAAAAATTTGAAATCGGTCCACTAGTTTTTGTTTGCAATATAACAAACATACATATAAAAACACAAATGTTTCCCCTTTATAATAATTTTGTTGAGATATATTGTTTGTTTTAATATGCGTATACTAGCTTTCCGCCCGCGGCTTCGCCCGCGTTTTCAAAGAAAAACCCGGTTAGTTCCCGTTCCCGTGGGATTTCCGGGATAAAAATCTATCCTATGTGTTAATCCAAGTTACCATCTATATGTGTGCTAAATTTCATTGTAATCGGTTGAGTAGTATTTGCGTGAAAGAGTAACAAACACACACATACACATCCATCCTCACAAACTTTCGCATTTATAATATTAGTAGGAAGTAGGATAGTAGGATAGGATAGGATTAGTAGGACAAATGTTTCCTCTTTATAATAATTTTGTTCCGATAATATATTCTTACTTATTGAAGTGAAACTTCTTTATCGGGGTTGGACAAAAATTTTGTGTAACATTTTTGCGTTACGCCGTACGCGTGACATTTTTGCGTTATGCCATACTCGTGACATTTTTAAGGTCATAAAGAAGTTTCACTTCTTACGTGTGTACTCTAGTACACGCATACATTTTTTATGTATATATTTATTATTTATACCTTGTGGTTGTGGCGCATCTTCCTCCTTAACATCTTTTTCCTCAGCCGGAGCCGCTCCCTCAGAGGGCTCCTCCTTCACTTTGGCATCTCCCTCCCCTTCTACTTCCATTGGTTCTCCCTTTACGTCGGAGCCTTCTTTCTTTTCTGTATTTTATAATTGAATTATGAGGAAATGAAAAATAGAGAGATGCTATTTTGGGTAAGGGGAATGTAAATGTAATCTATTTTTGTTTTAATAATCAAATTAAGAAATACATTTCTTACTTCCACATAATACAAATGAATTATTGTCTCAAATAAAATTGTAATTGTAATTTATAGCCTTATAGCCTTCCTCGATAAATGAGCTATCTAACACCGAAAGAAGTTTTCAAACCGGACCAGTAGTTCCTGAGATTAGCGTGTTCATTCAAACAAACAAACTCTTCAGCTTTATAATATCAGTATAGAATATTGATAGATGTCGATAATAATTGGAAAACTCGTTATTGGCGTATTGTCTCATAGATAGAAGTAGATTAAGTCAATAAAACTGTAAGTTGTGAAGTTTTCAATAAATAAATAAATAAAATCTATACTAATATTATAAAGCTGAAGAGTTTGTTTGTCTGTTTGAACGCGCTAATCTCAGGAACTACTGGTCCGATTTGAAAAATTATTTCGGTGTAAGATAGCTCATTTATCGAGGATGGCTATAGACTATATATCATCACGCTAAGACGAACAGGAGCGGATTCACACGGGGCACAGCTATTAATAAATAAATGTAAAAGCTGCGTACAAAAAAAAAGACGGGTTGCACTCCGGGAGTGCCGGCAGAAATGAAAATTTGATTATTATGTCCTTACGCCGTTATTCGAGGCCTTTAAACAATAATGAGAGAGACATCTTTGATTTCCGGCCGACATTACGTAGTTGTAGTTCCAATTATCTCCACAGAGGGCCTCGTTGTCGCGCTTCCGTGTTTACCAGAGTGACGTTTGTACAGCTAAGCTTATAAATAACGGTTATCGCAGTAATTAGCTCATTGGCGTCTTAATTTTCGTACCGACAGTATATCTTGGGATAACGCTGTTAGCGTTCGATCCTTTGGAATAAAAGTTGTAGTTTGCTATTATATTATATTACGTTTTGAAATTAAAATTTTAAATATTAAAATTAGCAACAGTTTAAAATTTAAATAGAAGTTGTCGTGTAAAGTGTATTTAAAATGAGTGACGGAGGTAGTGAGAAGATGCCAAATGATAATTTGGTATCCAGCGATTGTTCGTCGTCGTTATCGTCGGATGAAGAGGAGGTCGTACGTTCACCTAAAAAGACGGTTAAAAGAAAACGAAAAAGCAGCAAACCTAGTAAGAGCAAGAAAACACGTAAGGAAAATGAAAGTTTGTCATTACTTTCAAATCAGGTCAGTGAAATACAGCATTTTCTTGCGAATTTCTCCTCTAGTTTTGGCTACTACCCGCCGGGGTATAGTTATTGTTCGGATGGAATTAATTTAGATGATTGTGATCATGTAACCGAACCGGCTGTCGAGCCGAGCGTTTCTTTTAATTTCGATTTGACTACAAATTTAAAAGAGCCAACCGTAGCAAATACTTTAACTGAACATTTGCAATTATTAAATTCTCTTCAACATTTTAATTCGGAGAATTGGACAAATGTACGTTATGCCGATATTCAAAAATTGTATAACGCTCGTCCGGGATTTGTTGATCTTGAAGTAAACGATGAAATTAAACAATTCGAAAAATCTAATAATTTAATTGCAACTGAAAAGTCGTTAAGTGCTATTACTCATGCGTTAATTATGCAAAGTGATGCGTTAAAAAAGGGCGTATCGGAATTGTTACAATGGACTAATGACAGTGAGGAAATAAACAAAGAATCCTTGCTTTCTAAAATTAAAGAGACATTTTCGGGCAGTTTTCAAAAAATTTCTCTTGATTGCTTACAATTAGTATGCGGTCGACGAGCGGATATTGTTGAACAAAGAAGGGATTTTTTCTTAAATTTGGTAAAAGATAAGTTTTTGAGGGTTAGTTTAAAAAAGATTCCGCCTTCTTGTGAATATATTTTTGAAAAGGAAGCATTTTCTGAATTTTTAAAAATAAATGGCGGTATTAATAAAATTTTTTCGCAAAATAAATCCTCCTTTTCTGCGCAAGAAAAGCGAGTTATTTCTGGGTCCCAGGCTGCGCAACCTGGACCTAGTACGTTTATTCAAAACCAAACCGGTCGCTCCTTTGCACCGTTTGCGTTCAATTATAATAATAATAGTTGTAGACATTATGCACCTCCCAAAGGAGTGCGTCCTAATTATGACTTTAATGAGCGTTTATTTCGACCTCAATTTAGATCACAATTTAAGCAAATGCGTTTTAACCGACCGCAATCTAACAGTACTAGTGCCTCGCGTCCAAGAGGCAAAGGTGATAAAAGATTTTGACTATTTACAGACGTTTCGGGGGGG
>CAJQZN010004430.1:0-12435 GCA_907164685.1 Colias eurytheme | reverse complement strand
AGTGACAGTAGTACCCACCTCAACGCTTCGCTTATGAGGCGTGCAATTGAAGAATTCTAAACAACTTTAATTTTACTTTTTCAAGTTTTTTCATAATAAGTCAGTCTCCCAAAAAAACACACACACAGACACACATATTATATAGTATATACCACTTTAAATACATGCTTTATACATACCATGGATATTATATTCGTCCATGATACATATTACATACCTAGTACCTACCTACCTATACTATCATTACAACCTACCTATAATATAATTACAGTCTTTGTATTGAATCTTGCGGGTCACTTTATCAATTTCATTTCATCTAACTCCTTCATTTGCTAAGTATATGAGTGTCATTACGTTATTGTGTGGTGCGCGGGCGGCGTAGGCGGGCGGAAGGAAACTCGGCGAAACGTAAATCACAGATTATCTATTATTTGGTCAGATTTAGATAAGGGATTTCGGGATTAGTGGAAATAGAAATGAGAAAGTAGCTGTGTAAATAAATGATCGGTTTTCAGAATGAAATGAAATAAAAAACATGTCATACGTGAAACTTCTTTCAAAGATACGGTTCTTGCAGAATTCAAAGATAACAAAATCGTCGCATTACTCCATGAAGCTTTCAGATTAATTAAAAAAAGAGTACGATTTATTTTTATCTCAATATCTATTTAAAGATTTTTTGTTTGAAAAAAGCACTAATGATCTGCGTACCTACGCGTTAAAAACATTGCATGGAAATAGAAAACGAATAAATAATTTTTATACTCGAAACGTCTGTAAACAATATCACAAATAGAATTAACAGAACTTATATTATAATGATGAAAACAATAACAAAATTCGCATTCTTCAAACTCATATTGAATGGATTGTGACGTCAAGCCATAATACGTATACTATTCTATATAGTGTACGAGCTATAGGAAGTCATTTGTAAATTTCACAAAATATTACACAATAGATTTTTCCATTCATCTCACTTAGGTGGGTGTGTTTTACGATTAAGCCTCACACACAATCTAATACATAATTGATAACATTTCATTAAAGAACCATGAATACACAATTATTACATATACCTATCTATCAGTTAAAACAGCAGTTAATAAACCCATAAAAGATTTAATACATAGTTTACAAATAAGAGTCAATAGGTCTATCTGTTTTACCATTAATACCCTTGTCCCTGATAGAGCCTATCTGTTGATAACAATGTAATAGACCTCCGTGTTTATACTTGTATTATATGCCAAGTTTATTAAGAAACACTCCAATAGCTGTTGTATACAAGATAATGCTTTAGAAATTAAACCATTTAAATATGTTTTTCGGACACAATAATTATCGGCTGGTCAATACAGCCTATCCTGTTGATGTATCGTTACTGTTTCAAAATAAAGAGCATATGAGTAGGAAAAGTATATTATTATTTTATCTGTGGAAAGTTCTATGATTATAACTATTCTTCTAATAATAAAATTTATATTTCTTAAGCTGATCATATTCGTTGCTTTGAGCAACTCAAGCAATTTTATTTTATTGTGGTATTTGTCGGTAAAATTCCTATAACTATCCCTACGATTTACTTTTTAAAGGGAGCCTACGATACACTACCTACATCTGTTACTACCTACCTGTATCTTCTAGTAAAATTCCATTGGTAAAAATAACAGGACTATTTGAAAAATTACTATACCTTATAAATTCATGAGTAGGTAGGTATTTTGTATATTTAAGAGCATGGTGATATCCGAAAAAGGTTTGATTTGTCCATGAAATAAACATAATCTGATGTAAAATGCAGGCCCAATTACCAACACTACATTTTTTTAACTATTTTGACCCACCAAGAAAACTACATATACAAACTCAAATTCATTCATGTCCATCGCCACGATATCACTACGCATTGAGCATCCAATTAACGTCATCACATCTACATTATTAAGCCTTAAACGTTTCCAAATTCCAGTCTTGTCAATTGGAAACCAGATTTTTTATCACAGGAAGCTAGTGCGCGGTAATTTAGTTGCCTTTTGAGTGTCGAACTGGTTTGGCGCGCGGCGGATCTTGAGCGTGGTGATAGAAGGGGAAATAGCAGGTGGAAGAATTTTGTGCACGCACGTGACTTGAGCATAGTACTTAATAAATATAGAACTGATTGGGTGTTTTTATTTTTTACCTATGATATTTTTGAACCTGTTTTCAATATCAACCCTGAATCCTGAATTAAGACAATTTATGTCGATTTTATGAAAAAATTGTTGGTAAACTTTTTGAAAAACCTCGGATGATGTATTTTTTTAACTATCGATTGTCGTGATACATAATGCGTCGCATAGGTAATAATATTTTTGTGCATTTATGAAATAGGCAGACACCTCGCACTTGACACACTATTTTTTCATAAGATCTAACTTCAAGACAGACCTAGGTATACTGATACAGTATTTACTAATAAAAGTTCTCGCCTGCATTGTCAAGCAAACCCGCGGGCAAAGCTAGCTCTACCAAAACTAGACATAACGGGATATGCCCTTAACAAGACGGTTATGTTAATTTATAATTGATGGCCGATGTCACTTATCACTTACATCGTTATTAGAACATTCTCGAAACACACATGGTATTAATTGAAATTTGTTAAAGGAGTAGGTACTTTTTTATTTTTTATATTTGACTCTCACTGTGCATAGAAGCAAGAGGCAGAGGCAGATATTATCATCTTATCGTCTTTTGTAAACAAAATCATTCGTAGCTAGAGAAAATTAACTAATAATTATTAATTTATTCAATAAAAGATTTTTATTTATTATTTTATAGGTACCTACTTAGTTACCTACCTGTGAAATTTGTTACATTTACATTTACGGAAAAACACAAAGTTTATTAGGCGGCCTTATCACTTAGCAGCAATCTCTTCCAGGCAGGCGGGGTAAAACTTAAAAGTAAACAGCTTATTTTGTTATTGTTTTAAATATAGAGACACGTGATTTCTACGATAAAAACCAATTAAAAGTCAGATGATTAACGCCGAACTGCGGTTAACCGACTTATTCACAAGAGCACCTTCTCGGAACATTATTTACCATGTTATCAACATTACTCATCCTTTGCATTTGTTTACTTCAACTTGGGTTAAATTTATTTTTAATTAAGCATGAGCCATGTTTTAATACAATTACTGTTAAATTATAAATAGTATATCAACTAATGATATTCTGTACAATAACAACGCTGAGGAAGCAACTAGGTAAAGTTTAATATTTTTGCAAGAATTCATTACTAAATTAAGAATATATATACATTAACATGTGAATATAATATACGCATGTATTATAGTATTTATGGCAAATATTATCACATCAAATATTAAAACGTAAGTACATAGCTAAATTATTAATTATTATATATTTAATAATTATTATATTTCGTATCATAATATGCAAATTTCAAAAACCCACACTAAATTACAACCTTTGCCATAATATCATAATATCGAAGGGAAAACAAATTCGGTAGCCATATAAAATAAAAATGGATGAAACGTAAATATATTATAAATATAAATGAACGACACGCGTGGGCGGCGGAGTGTCGCGTGCGCAGCCTACGCGCTTAAATAGGTATTATTTTTCAACTCGACTGTGTCGAAATTGATGCTCGAGCTTTGCTAACTAGCCATTTCTTGGAAATAAAATAATTTAATGAACTAAGAAAGTTTTGTTTTATTTCGTACCAGCTTTCCGATCGCCACTTTGAAATAGCTCTACATATTTCCATGCAATATTTAACTAGTTTCTAGTTTTCTTTTATTGACAAAAAGCTGCTAATGTAATTTCCCAAAGTCTTTCTATTCCACCAAAATTGGTTCAATAATTTAGGTGTGGAAGCGTAACAAACAGGGTTTCGACTTTCGATTATATTAGTTGTATACGTAGTATATTATTATTAGTCTGTGATATATATGTATAATGTATATTGTAGAGACTTTGATTATGATAAGGAAGGAAAAGTTTTAACAGAGATTTAAATTATAACAGAGTGGGAAACCGAGCTCGCAAGTGTATACTACTTTTAAAGAGTATTATCACAGACTAATAATAATATACTACGTATACAAGTATTATTCATCACTTCACGCTAATCTTCTGTGAGGGTGTACACTGTACAGCTACCTACATACCTTCCTCGCTACGAGCTGGACCAATACGTGGTAAAGCGTCGAAACATAGTGCCTGTTGACTATGTTGATGCGTTTCAGAAACAATAATTAAATAAAGAATATTTAAATGTTTTCATTAATTTATTGATTTCTAAAATGTATGAACTTCAACTTCTTGTATTATTCATTGTTTCCTTTTTATAGAATACAGGATTAGAGCCTTTATAACTTAGCTTTATAACAATAAAAAAATTGTTAATCCTAATTTGTAGGTAGGTAGTAGGTACTAACTAGCACAGAATATTTTAGTAGCTAACACTAGTACCACAGACTAATAATAATATACTACGTATACTAGTAAAATTTGATGAAAATGATTGATGGATTTACTAAAATAGTTCATAGTATACTTGAAATAAATGCAAATAAAAATACGACGCGTTGTACAGATATTATTAATACATAAATATGTAATGTATTCATCAAGTTTAGTATTCATATCATAATCACATAATACCACAGGCTGAGGCCACAGATAACCACTTCTACAGAAACATGCTATTTATTACAGCGCCATCTAGTACTGCACTCGGAACTGCGTTGACGCCACAGGTCCGCACAGATTCTTTCCTCTCAACCAGTTTGCTAGTACGAAGCGACTGCGTGAAGATGGCACTGTTGGCAAAAAGTTATTGCCATCCGCTTGTTCGTATAGCAACGACATGTAGCGGTGCGGGCCTGTGCCGCGAGGTGGCGTTGGTGGTTTATAACCTGTAAAGAAAATAATTAATTCAGTTCAAAACTCAATTAACTTTTCGTATTAATTAGGTAATGAAATTATTCATTTGAATATATTAATTAAAGTACTTTAGAGTAATCATATGAATATTTTACCTCTGTAGTCTATTCCAACGGTTTTTATGCTTTCTTTCGCTTTCAAAGCTAGTCCCTGGAAAATAAAAAAAATGTAACTGATAATAAAAATCAGTGAAGTAACTAACTAATTTATTCTTACTTATTATGTTTTTTTTACAATAACGAAAAATGTATTGAAATTTTAATTATCTAAATAAGTAAGTAGGTAGTTAACTACCTAGTTACTTACTTTTTTTCGATTAATTAAGTAGGTATTTTTTTTCTTACTTTTGATACCAACTGAAACTTACCGGAATGTTCGACTTTATCATGTGTAAATAAAATTCACCATCCAACTGAGGTGGCGCATCAGGGTCTACCATTAAAATTGTGTAAAACTTTTTCTGTAAAATAATCATATAATTTTTTTTCATTATAGCGTAAACTGTATTGTGCGATATAAAATCGAATAGATTTTTAGTGGTGTTCAATAAAAGAGCCAGTATACACACAATAATTTCTGGAATGCAACGCTTACCGAGTCCGCCAAAGGATACTGAAACAAAGGTTCTTCTATAAACACTTGTTTTGGCAGCAGGACATCGCAATTATGATCATTGACGATAGTACCCCCTACACTGGTCACATTCAAGCCAGTCAGTCTCTCACATCCTTCAAGAAGGCTCTTAACATCTACAAGAGTGCATTGCTGCTGCTGTGCTCCGAAAATGGGTTTTATTGCAAAAGCAATAAGGAGCAGAATCATTGTTTTAACACCAAGTTCTAATCGCGACTAATTCTAAACCAAAACTAATTGGTTTGGCTTGTTACGTTCCTACATTTTTCCATTATTTCAGTTGTTTGTTATTGGTACACGTTAGTTCAAGTCGTAAACGTAGCATATACTTACGTAACAAAACAATTTTAGACAGTACTTACATGTTACTTTTTTTGGCTCTGACAAAAAATACCGAACAAGTACGTGTCGGACTCTCGGACGAGGGGTTCAGTAGTTATCTACCCACAGACATGTATCAAGACATCTATGTCTGTGTATCTACCACTAGCTTTTCCCCGCGGTTTCACCCGGATAATATATTGCTCCGATCCTGTTGGTCTTAGCGTGATGGTATATATAGCTTATAGCCTTCCTCGATGAAATCTAACACCGAAATAATTTTTCAAATCGGACCAGTAGTTCCAAACAAACAAACAAACTCTTCAGCTTTATAATATTGGTATAGATTATCAGCTATGAAAAACAACAAATTGAACGGGAGACCCCCTTCAGATAAATTAATTTTGTCAGTATACATAGATATTTATTTTTTAAATTCGGTTCAGGAGTCTCATTGCAATCATTGCAATCTTTTGATTAAGGTATGAACTGTGGTATGAACAAAATAAACCTAAGAACTTATTTTTCTGTGATTTGACTTTCCTCTAGACTTATACCCAATTGACGTAAAAACTAAATAATTGTGCTAGAGTTATCAAAGCTTTACAATCTATCAAAATTCATAAATTATTTGAGTATTATACATATACAAGCAGAAATAAGCATACTAAAATGAAATCAGGAAGCAGACATTCACGTGGTATGTACCGCCTAAAAGGAAAACCCATGAAATTGGAAATAGAAAGACGAATTCATTGTGCAAGTGTCTGGTGCCAAGACCACAGAAGTCTCTTGTGCGATCCAAACTTACGAGCTCGTATCAAATTTGCCATTTATAAAATGTTTATAAGACCTATCTTGACATACGGTTGCGAAGTCTGGTCACTAACAAGTTACTGTGCAAGAAAACTATTGCATTTTGAGATTTTCACGTTGCTCAAATTATATAAATCTAGGTGTTGGTATACCGTGAAACAGTCGCAGCGTACCAATTATATTTATCATCAATACAAGGATGTGAATATTGTTAATCATATCCGCAATGAACGCCTGCGATGGAGACAATTATTGAAGTGTGAGGAGACGGTACAGAAGCGTTTGAAAATACGAAAACGTCGAAAAATACGTTGGTGCGACCAATGGTAGAAAAAGTATTAAGTACTTAATTCTATCAATAAATAAATTATACGACTTATCAGTTATCGCTATTATTAATTGTTTTTCTATATCTTATGTATTTAAATGATATAAATACATATAAACAAACTCTTCAGTTTTATAGACCTGAAGTTACCCTTCTTTTACCCTTAGTTACCTACCTATCGAAAAGAAATACAGGAAAATGATGTTGTCAGGTTAGTCATAGCTCATAGGGTACCTATCTAGGTGCAATACCTATAATATTATGAAATAGGTACGTGGTAAATAATATCTCTTTGGAAATGAATATCCTCCTCTCGCATTTACTTGATACTGCAAGTCTATATATTACTTGTTATGTGCTGCAAGTGAATGGGGTGAAGAATATACCTAATGGACATAATAATTTTTAATAAGTAGGTACGTAATTCTGACATGCAATTAAAGCATCAAATAATACTCGTGGTTTTAATAAACATAATATATTTTATTCTAAATTCGTTGATTGTACAGTCTTAAATAAAAACTGCTGTCTTTACGTGCTTTATTGGTTTTATGAATGATATTACGTAAAAAGCAAGTTGGTGTTCCAGTGGCTCGTTTCCATCTTATTTGCTCTATTCTTGTATATTTACTAATAGTGACATCAGCAAGATTTTCATACCAAAGTTTTCTGTTTCCATTTCCGAATATTCCTTTCAAAGCATAAAGTTCTAGCTTTTCCATATCTCGCGGCTTATATTCAAACCAATTAAAAAGTAAAATTGGCCTTAGAAATATTTTGTAAGACAAAATTTTGGCAGCTACTGATTTTTTTGATGATGACAGATTTTTAACTTTCTCACGCCAATATCTTCGAAGATCTCTAGATATCATTTAATTAAAACATAAATTATTATAAGATATAAGGTAAGGTTGTCAATATAATTATTGTAAAAATATACCCGATCTTTCTGTATATTATATAGGTACCTCACGCCAAAATTTTCCTGTCATTCATTTCTCTAATTTCTTTTTTGATACTTTGCTATCAAATGTTTGGCGGGTGGTGAAATTCGGAAATAACGCCAGCATCTTGTAAAAACCCACAGAAAAAAAAACCTTAAAAGACTAGGGCCGAAATGGGCCGAAACCACAGCCGAAACCTTCAATTAAGGTAGGTTGATGGTAAAACATGAAATTTTTTTGTAGGTAGGTATTGTGTCTTAAAACATTAGGTAACTAAGTACTGAAATATAATCAGATGACAAGTGTATGAAATAAAAAAAACAGTTTTGAATTGTTTCAAGAAAAGTAACTAGGTACCTATCGACAATAAATTCAAAAAAAATTGAAACTTTAACACACAGAACATGTGCTTTAACATCAGCTTTTATTTATCGAACATGTTACATGTCATAGTCACTAACTATAATGATGAGACTGCAATAGCGACATTCTGTAGCTCAAGATAAAGGACATCAAAGGAAGGAAAAGAAATAAATAAGGACGCCCACATTTAATTTTCAATCTCATGCTCTCTGCGGTGGGATAGCAATTACAGTCGCAGTGCGCACTGCGCAGTGCGTAGGTGGTGCGCACAGCGCACTGCGCAGTGTAACGGAACGTATCAACTCCACAGGTGGTCGATATTTCTGTCAAGTCAAATTGACAATGTAAATATTTTTGTCTAGTCGTAGTCAAACAGCCATTGCAGTATTTACATCTCTCGCAGAGAGAAATTATTTATAATAAATTCAGACGTATTATGATAATACACATATAATCATGTCATTCTTACAGTGCATTAAACCAAAAATAGATGGAGAAATGGAAAACCATCCATTAAACTTGGTGAGCTCTCTTTTTTTCCTAATACTACCTACCTACGCATTAACTGAGTATTGATTTTCATAAGGGTTGTCTTTTTTTCAGGCTCATCAGCAGCAAAGGCGAGCTGAAGCCCACTTGAAACATAATAGATACGAGGAAGCATTGCAATGCCATCACAATGCCGCCGAACTTCTGTTGGACGCTATGAAATCTACGTCATCAACTGTTGCTTTAGAATCGATCTCACTCCAGCACAGCTATCACCTCAAACAGAAGGACTTGATTGAAAGCAAGAAGGAACAATATGTTCGTGTTAAGAAGGCAATTGATACAATAAAAAATATGAGCAAGGATCCAAATATCGACATCACGGATGCTGCGAAGATTCAAGTCGCGATTTATAAAAACATCAACGAATCAGATAATTTGCTCAGCAAATTGTCACTGAACCAAGAGATAGCTGTTGGTGAAACCAGTGATCCCAAAGAGGTTAAAGAGGCTAAGAAAAAAGAGAAATCACAACAAGTTGTCATTGAAGAATTGCAGATTCTCAGTCAGAATCTGCACGCTCTGGTTGAGCAGCTGGTATTGCAAGTGGAAGTTTTAAAGGATGAAAATGCAACTTTCAAGGAAAGGGTCAATTATTTGGAAAAAGAGAGGATCAGATATTTGAACATAATAACTGAAGAGGATCGTCATCCTTCGCTGACAATAAAGAACAAATATTTCATCGAGTATCCAAGCAAGGAACCTGGCGCGCACAAGCATATGGATTTCAACGCTTCCGAGGGAAACGAATGAGTCATTATAGTTCATAATATATTGTTGTTGTCTTAAGAATGAATGTTGAATGTTGATAAATGTTATTTAATTTAATAAATGTATTTGATGTTGTGACTATGTCTTATTATTGACCCAGATTTAGAAATTGTAGATAGTACAAAAAATTAGCCTATATCTGTTTGTTTTTAATATTATTGTAAGTTTTTATTTGTAAGTTGCTATGCGATTGCTAATTTCTTATTTTAAATTTAATAAATTGAATAACTACTAATATAAATGCGAAAGTAACTGTATGTATGTCACTTCTGTACGCCTAATCCACTAAGCCGATTTAGATCAAATTTGTTACAAAGATAGTATGAGACCTGAGAAATGTGATAGTTTTTATGTCTAAAATCCCATGAGAACAGAAACTGCTAGATTTGAAAGCTATTACAGAATATATTTATTTATTTAACCATTCATTGTACCACACCATTTAACATGACAATGTATAATATATAGTTGTATAGATGCGAATATAATTAAGCCTCTGTTGATAAAGGGTAAATAATATTAGTTTCTAGTGGTATAAGAATTGGTAAGAGTAGTTTTTCAGTTATTTAGTAGGTACATTTTGTTTACTTTTGAAAAAGGGTATTAAAATAAAAAACAATAATTATTTTTAAATGTATTACATACTGGTTTTACATAAAAATAAAATCTTACTCTTATATGAAATGTAAAAATAATTTTCCAATTGGCTAACTAGTAATAACTAGGTATACTTATTCTAAACAATGTACACATTAACAAATAATGCTATAGTAATGATAACAAGATTATATTTTTGGTAACACAACATATTATACACCAGAAATTACGACAACATACTTGTATTAAATTTATATATAATTTTGAGTTTCAATTTCAGATCACTTTATGAACACTTATTGGGAAGTTTGATATTTTTAAATCGCTTATCATTTGAGATTTTTATACAGAAAGAACTATCAAATAATTTAGAATAACATTAATTACAGTTCAAATTGTTTGAAAATGAAAATCTAATAGAAAATACATGACTAAAATTCTCTTTTGACCCCAAAAAAATAATTATTTACCAATCCAAGTAACTCAATATACAAAAAAAATATATACTGCACTGTTATATCGCTTATAACTTAAAAATAATTGAATATAAATTATAATATAATTAGAAACAAACTTGGCAAACTAAGAACTATGTTAAAATAGATGTTTATACCAACTATAGAAGAAATACTTTGAAGGAGATTAAATATTCGGAGCTATAACATTAGACTGAATAAAAGCCATAATATTATGTGTAAAACAATATAAATAACCGTAAGGTCATGTACATTTCATTTCACTGCTACTTTATTTTTAAAAACCTCTTTAAAAACATTATTGCAACAGATATGTTATAGTTATAGTTGATAAAAGCTGTAAATCTCGTTAAAATTGTGTCGCTAATAATATCGTCTCATAATACAACCCTCAGATTTTTTAATCAAATACGATTTTAAACATTGCAATTATGTTTTTAGTGTTCAAATGGCACAAGCTCAAGAAATTTTATAACGCCAATGTAAAATTTTAAATGAGTAATTTCACAACCTTACATAAAAATATAATTACTTTCATAAATATATCTTTAGTATTAATTTAAAACCATACCAGTCGGATATGAGATAGGCAATTGATATGCTTCCGAAGTACATATTAACAAACGAATTTATACAATATTGTAATGTACTGTAATTATTACACATATACATAAGTAAAAAGCAAAAGTTTCATCTTACAGAAGATCTAGAAGATCTATCAGATCAGAAGATCTATCTAGGATTATATCACATATTCTTTGATATACTATATCTATGCTAAAAGGCTTTTTATTGCTTCTCGTTGTAAGTGGAGTTTTATAATTAATGTTCTTTAGCAAATGAAAACACTATCGGTCTTACTAATAAAATGTTATCCATTCGCTATGCAATGGATTAGTTATTGCAATAACCTGTCTTGTTTTTATGATTGATGTTTCATGTGAGCAAGAGCAGGACACAGCTATGGTTGAAATTTATCCATTGTTTGACTTTTTATTAGTAAGGCCGTAAATATTTTTTTATTAGGCGTTTACCATATAAGCTGATGGTATGTATGGACATTTCTTTATTCAACTGTGAAAGGATATATTCATGCCGCTATTCATTGAAAATTTTTCTTTTTATTACTTATTTTTTTTTTGTAAATGTCATACTTTCAAACAAATACAGTAAACGCCTTACAATCTTATTATTTTCTGTAAACATAAGTGGTAGATATGATTGGATTTTATAAATTTTATAATTACTAAATAAATCTTCTAAAACCAATCCAATAGAACATTTAAAGCAAATTGATAACTTATATAAATATTGTAAATACAATATTTAAGCTGAAATAGAAATTCAAAACCGTACAAATCGTACAGTCACAATTAACAATTAAAAATTACTAGCATATCTTCCACTCTGTATTAAATTACGAAATAAACAAAAAACCGCATAGACAAATAGCTTATTGTCGGACCATTATGAGCCCTCTTCACAATGGGCAGTGTTGGCCCAACAAATGATTGTCGATGTTTGCCGCCATGAAAATTGTGATTAGGAAAAAACATCTACAATAACGGTCATTTAGGTACACTTAGGTCTACACTATCGTGATTGCCTCTACTTGACCATCGCTGGCCATTGTGAAGAGGGTCCATTATATAATAACTTCTTACGGGGTATAG
>CAJQZN010004235.1:0-10683 GCA_907164685.1 Colias eurytheme | reverse complement strand
TGAGCAAATTTCCATCGTACATGTGCTCGTTTCTTTGTATTGTATACAAGAAAGAGATTGTATATTTAAGACATAGTTTTATGTCATGATTTAATGTAGTGTAGGTGAAATATTTTAGAAAAAAGGAATTGTCTGCGCCTGCGAGAAAAATAACACCAATTTATTTTCAATTCAATTTATGTTCGTGATTTTTCTGGGAATGTGCTGTGTAGCAGTGCTGATAAAATTGTTATCGAACGTCATGTTCGAAGATCAGTTCGCTGGATCACGTCACAGAACGAAACCCTAAAAATGGTCAAGCCACTTCAGAGGAGTTTGGTTACAAGAAAATATTTTAGTTTATCGGCACCCTTACATTCTGTTCTATGAAAATAGCTGCCTAATTATATTAATAAGTGCATAACGCCCACATTTTTAAAGTACTAGCTAATTAAACAATACAGCAAATTTCTCTGAAATGGCAAATGTAAAGCAAAAATATGTAGTATCACTCAGATGCATAAAAGCAGTTAATAATGCAATATGTTTTATTAATGATAAGTTCTGGGAATAAGAGTAATATCATTATTATGCTGGTTTTTCTTCGAATTCATTAATTGCTGGGTAGCGGAAATAAAATGGTACGGTTTTATTTTTAATTTAACATTTCATTCAGATGAAGACATGGAGAATAAATTATAATACTTTGAGTTAGTATGATGTAATAATGCAATAATATTGATATTCTACGAGTTACTTTTACAGATACCGATATTGGCTATTGATGATAACTATGGCGTAGTTCTTATTTACGAATATTAAAATTAGGTGTTTTTTTATTGGATGCTTCCATTTAAAAATCAAAAGCAAAAAGTTGTATAATATAATTCATAAGAATAATTTATGAAATCGCAAAACACCTCAACTTTTTTTGTATTTAATTAATATTTTTAATTAAACACATATTCAAAACACAGTAAGAGCGTAGTTGTACCTTTCCTATTACTTGAATACCCTTTTTATGATAGCAGTAACTCGATATCTAATGCTTACCTTTGAACAAAAAGCGTTTATTAACACCCTTGAAACTCCACAACCGCTTTTTCCTTCACAATCGAAATTCATTGATATTCGTCGAAAATTGCGCATCCATAAGTGTAGAGCCGATCAAATATCAACGCAATAAAGCGAAGTTTTAATCGTATTTCCTCACAGACCGCTTGAAGAGAGTTTATGACCCCCGTACCATGATATTTAAAGCAGTATTATTTCCAGTATGGAAAAGTGACAACGCTATAATATAATATGTTGTATAGCGCCATCACTTTCCCACTATATTATAATATTGCTATAAGATTATCAGATCGCTGGCTTGTAGTATTTATGATCTTATTTATTATCCTGCCCCCATACCATGATGTTTTAAAGCAGTAATATTTCCATTGTGTGTGAGTGACAGCGCTATTTAGTATAGCGCCATCACTTTTCCACACTGGAAATAATATTGTTATAATACCTCACAGACAGTTTGTAGTATTTATGGGCGTCTTCATTATGCAATCTACATAGTGGATTTAAAATCATATTTTGACATACTTTGTGATTTTTATTTGTAACTACATTAAAAATATTACAATGTAGATCAGTCTATAGACGTAAGGTCTACCTGATAATATAACAGTGTATTTAACACACTTATTACTATAAGCTTCACCTGTATGTTTTTATGTTTTGACTCTATTTTCACCTACTTTTAACGAAGAGATTTGATTCAAACTTTTCAAGAAGCGGAGACAATAATTTCATGAGCTTATATTATTATTGAAGCCTTTTTATACATACTTAAAGACTTATTCACGTAATGTTTTTGTTGAATATGGCAGTGTTTTTTAATTTAGCTTTATGAAGACTTATGTGCTATGTCGACTATTCCTTTGAGTCTTATTATGGAATATTTAGTAGGGGTTTCTCATTAATACTAATGGGAACACGGGATTAACGGTGTTTATCTGTACTTATACAAATTGACTAGTTCTCATTATAATCTACAGGATATATTTTACCTCGTAAGATGGCTTAAATTGTACCTTGCTTTTATTAAGGTATATTTATGACTTCTCTATTCTGTTCAATATTAATTAATAGTGTTTTATCTTTACTTATGATCCATATTGATAATATATAATTATATTCTTATTTACCTTTAGTTCAGATAGTCTGATTCGTTAATCACCTTTCTAAACTAAACGATTTTCTGCAAAATTGAAAAGACGATATTAATGTATATTGATACTTTTTACTTGAGTTTCTAAGCCCAATGAACGGCAAAGTTGATCAAAAGATAATTCATTCCAATAATTTATAACAAAGAAAACTAGCCTAGCGTTATTACAGCCATTTATTCACACGCCGCGAAATAATTAAAATCAATTTGGAACATTTCAATTCGCACATTTCAAGTCTAAAACGAGCTCAATGTTTCCAAGCGACTTTTCAATTAATTTCACAAGTTTCGCGAAGTTTTTTCATTCAATTGTTGAGGTGGCTTTCTTCGATTGGATCGTTTGAGGTTATTGAAAAAGTTATTTTCCTAATGCCGAAAGTACAATCAAAGATCGATTTACAGAGGGTGAGGTTTTGTCCGTCTATCCGAGGTACTAATGGCTTGTTAGATTATTTTTAGACTTGGTGAGGTTATGAAAGTCCTGTATTCTAATTTTTAACCAATACCTTAGCGGTAGTAGGTACATATTATATTTGGTTTTATAGAACTATTCTTTCCTCACTATGTTTTTCTTCACCATTCGACCAGTAATGATGTTACCAACATACGCAGATAAATTGAAAAATTAATATATCTCCTGCACGCTTGCTTTGTCTCGAACCCCCGACTTCGATTCTAAGTCCGAGGTCCTCACCACTGAGCCAACTGCTTTTGATGTTATATTTGTCTATGTCTAATATACATGCATATTAATTTGTATGTATGTAGTATGTAGTATGTTATTGCCCTAGTTCATTGAACAATTTGTAATAGACGAAGATTGTTAAGCTTCTAAACGTACTAATATAGCTGATATATTATTATGTTACGAATTTAAATTACATGTTCTACGCAGTTTGGAACTGAAGATTACCCATATAAATTAATATAAAGATTATTTACCATTATCAGAAAATCGATAGTAATCCGGATTTCATTTTATGGCCGTATCACAATTAAGAAGTAAATTATGACAAAATTCTGGGACCTACTTCCTCTTAATTTAAAGAATCGATGAACAGCTATAGAAGTGTTTAAGCTATAGGAGGCTATAGGAGACATGAAAAAGACGATCTTTGTCAACAAATTTCTCTCCACATTTACATTATTTAGACACAACGAAACAGTCTCAACAAAACAACAACCGAACAAGATCAACTAAACAAAATTGACATTTTGATATTAGAAATACACCTATACTTTAAACAATGGGTTTCAAAACTTCGATATTAATCACTTAACTAGACAGACAAACTCCCAAATAACATTTCAGACGCAAAACATACTGAACTCAAAGAGACCGGATTCTGTAACTTTCTTAGAGTGGACGCAAGAAAACAGCAAGGAAAAACATCTAAGCGTTTGACATGTTTCCAATAGGAAAGTTTTAGATTTTAGGCTGTTCATACAACAGCGGTTTAAACGCTTAACCATCATAACAGAGTTAGTGTTAGTTACTATTTAAGTATTCTGTGACAGTGTGTAAATCATTTCGGTACGTAGAAAGTGTTTGTTAAAAACGCAATCAAAATTACCAAAGAACTACGCAAACCGGAACGGTATGGCAAGGCGAGGTCTGATTTAACCGAAATCAAATGTTTTAACTAAAATTTTAAAATATTTTCCAATTAAAAAGTTATTGCCAATAAACTTTCTCTTCAATTGTTTATTTCCAGTAAATTAAAATCATACGTACATATTTCTAATTTTAAAGACTAAAGTTTCTTAAAATTGTGTTGGTTAAAAGATTCGTGTATAACTGCCTTAAATAACAGCACTCAACAATAGTACCAAGTTTTTAATTTAACTTCAACGATACGTGGTATTTACTATTTAAATTTCAGGTATAAATACTGTTAACATTTAGCTACTTGTATAATCGTCCATTTTCAGAATTTCTATAGAATTCCTGTATACAAGATTCAAGATTTTACATTTACTTCTCTGCATGAAATATTTATATGTAAAAGTTCAAGGCAAGCGTGAATAGTGAGGCTCTATCTAGGCAAGTATGCCCTTTCCAAGACTACATCACTACTTACCATCAGTTAGTGGTGTCAAATGTCAGGCTATTATATAAAAAAGTAATTTTTTTTCCTAACCTAATTTGCACTTAACCCAAAACTTTTCCATGTAATCTTTATAAGCTTTTATGAAATTTATTTATTTAATCTATCTATATAAAAATGAAACCCGTTTTCCTTGGTCACGGCATCATACGTGAACGGGTGGACAGATTTCCATAATTCTTTTTTTATTGTATACCTTGAAGTACAAAGATGGTTCTTATGTAGAGAAAACGTAAATATATACCACGGGCGAAGCCAGGGCGGACCGCTAGTTACCAATAATTCGACACTTAATTAATAAATACACATAAACACTACTATAAATAAAATATACAAAACCCAAGCCAATTATAAATCTACCGACATAAATAACTAAAATCTAAATTTAGCGTGAACAATTCAGCTTTGCCAAATTAACATACAATATTCGGAATTTCATTTCACTGGGGATACCATACAAAATTCTAAAACTTTTCAAATATCGGGATTAATTCAAGCGGTTTCCAATAGCACTCCAACGAGGATTTGTTAGCATTTCATACGATTAATTTAATTTCTCGAAATCAGTCGGATAAGGTGTTGGTTCATTAGACATGTAACAATCCTATCCTACTAATATAATAAATGCGAAAGTTTGTGAGGATGTGTGTGTGTGTGATTGTTACTTTCACGCAAGTTCTACAGAACCGATTAAAATGAAATTTAGCACACATAGAGCGTGTAACTTGGATTAACACACAGGATAGGTTTTATCCCGGAAATCCCACGGGAACGGGAACTATGCGGGTTTTCCTTTGAAAACGCGAGCGGAGCCGCGGGTGGACATCTAGTTATTTTCCAATTTTGTTTAAACTTACATTTCTAGCCTCATTTCTTTTTCGTGTAGACTTTCTGAAATACTTTTTGAAAGGCCTTTGACTATCTGTTACATGATACACAAAATTAGTTTTATAGTTAGCTATAACAAATCTCTTTGATAAAATTTCACTTTGAAAATTAAAATTTGAAGATTAAACAAAGGAGAGGAATATTTAATTTTTCAAGAATTAGCAAACAACGTTTAACGTAAAAAGAACAGACACAACGTTTGATATAAAAAAGCTTATTAATTACACCAAAACTAAAAAAATCGCATCACGGTATGACCGCCTCTTTGGTACAACGGTTAACAACTGAACGAGGAACCGAGGGGTCCTGCGATGGATTTCCGGTGGAGACAAAAACAATATCGAGGTCTGGCAGGATACAGAAGGTTGATCACCTACATGACCCTAAAGAACATCGATCAAGTATGAACAATGTATGAATAATGCATGTGCCCCAAACCACACTACGAGACAGGGAATGTCACTCTATAAAAAGGTTCAAGATGCAGCAGTCCTTTTTCTGCCAAAAATAGGGCTAACTGTTTTTGTTGTAAGAAGAACCAGTGCCAGTGACTCAGTATGTTTCATATAGTATAATAGCTGTGCTCCGCGGTTTTACCCGCAGTGCTCCGCTCCTGTTGGTCTTAGCGAGATGAATGGGCTATCTAACACTGAACTCATTTTTCAAATCGAACCAGCAGTTCCCGAGATTAGCGCGTTCAAACAAACAAACAAACTCTTCAATATTTATAATATTAGTATAGATGAAATAAGTATCAAATTATCAGTATCAGGTTCATACTATCTAATGAACACGCGCCCGAATGTACTAGGTCCAGTCCTGTCTCTGTGAACGCCATTTCACGATCCTCCGCCACAAACGCTCATTACAACGCTGTTATTTCTGGAAATCTGTTTTTTCAGTTTCTTTTAGCTCATGTGCATCACAAGAAATGATATTATCAAGTCACGTATTGAGTTGATACATTTTACAATGTTCATATTGGGTGATCAATTACTGTTTATTCTTTGAAATCAAAGCTATGGAAGAGAGGTTTGTAATCAAATTTTTCACTTTCTTGTCACGATAATAAAAGTGCAGTAGTATAAATGTAATTGAATCAGCTGCTCACACGAACTTACGAACTTATGAAGGAGGTAAAATTCTCACTTACATTTTAGGACTATTATTTAGTTCGATATTGTTAAAATCACCTAAAATTCATCTTGTTTGAGATTCTTGTTTAGTTCCAAAATCCTATTTAAACGATCTGTAAACTTGTATAAAACACCAATGTTCAGGGCTTGTTAATTACAAAACGACTTAAGTATTTAAACTTTGCAACGACAAAGATCTGTGGAAGTTTTAAAGAATTCTTCGAACTTCTTTCGGTAGAGACAATGTCTTTCTTGGTAGGCTTATTTTGTTTTTGGAGCAAGATGTATTAGAAGGAATTTACAATTTTCGTAAGCATATTGTAAATTCATTTAATTATACAATTTCTACACTAAAAACCTTAAAAACTAATTTTTGTCATTTATTTTAAGCCATGTTTAAATAGCATTCTTCCATTCCTAATTATTTTCCATCTATTCATACCTAACCATACTTCTCTAACTCTTCTTACCTCTTACCAAAAAATACTTCAACAGACTTATTCTGGAGAATCTTAATCATCCATATTGCGTCCTATTTAAATCGCCCAAATTTATTCATCTGCTCTGACCTAATTCCGATAAATCTATAAATCTTATTGCGGTTAGCTTTCCCGCTAATTGAGTATTTGAATAAAAAAAAATTATTGATTTTTTTTATGTATTTTGAAACTTTATTATTAATAATATTGATATTTAATGCAAATAACTTACAAAAAAATTTTTTCCGTTAATTATCAGCAATTAAAAATTGATGAAATTTAAGTTAGAATCACGTGACTAAAAACGGGCCATGACTGGTCACCGCAGTTGTGACGTCATAATGTTATAGCTATTAATAACTGCAGTACATAGCGTTTACATACGATTTGTTAGTTGGTTCCGAATTAGTTAGTTAGTTACGAATAATATTCTTGATGTTGATATATTTATGATCACCGATTTTTGTCAGGAGTTGCCTTTGTAGTATTCGTACATAATGGTACAAAACGATAACTTTTGAGGTTCGCCATTTTTAATATAAATTTAAATAATATAATTAACAATTAATATAATTAATATGTAATTTAATAATGACAACAAAATTAAATAGATCAAAACACTGTATTTATTTTTAACACGCTTTTATTAGCTTCACCTGTATGTTTGTATGTAACCGACTCCTTTCGAAGTTTCGACTCGATTTTGACCCACTTAAAACCGACGGATTTTGTTCAAATTTTGAACACTTATCAAGGTCCGATGACAATACAATAATATCATAAATTTATCCTGATAAGGATCGCCAGGATCAGCTTAAAACATATGTTTGTATGTAACCAATTCTCCTTTCGATTCGATATAGACCCACTATAAACCGACGGATTTAATTTAAATTTTGTATACTTATAAAAACCCGGTAACAATACAATAATTTCATGAATTTATCTTTTTATCCTGTTTAGTTTTTCAACCTATATTTAATTTTCTATCAACTGCAATGAGTGAAAACTAACATTATGACGTCACACGCGCTCGGGTGACGCTTCGGGAGTTGTCGGCGTGTCTTCGGTAGTGGATTCAAAGACTAATTTTTATTTTGAAATAACTTTTGAATTATTGCAAAAAAAATAAAAATAAAAACAGTTTTGTTATAAAACTAATATATAATCTTTCCATTTATCACAAAAAAAAAAATTAATTCAAATACTCAATTGCTGTAATATCGTGGATTAATGGACCTTACCGTTATCCATAACGTCTACATAAAAGTGCGTATTAATGACTCGATAGATTATAATTTATAACATTAATTATCTTAAAGTGCTGTTATTTATATACAATATCTATTAAGCACTTAAATCAAATGAAAATTGGTAAAATGTTAATTATTGACTTATAATTTATCGTAGTTTCATTCGAGCTTGAAATTATCACGATATCTATTCCGCGTGTAAATTCGAATCCTCTGTTATTTAATAACAATTTAATTTGGATAATTAATAATGCCAGTCCTTTATTTTACAATGCTCCAGCTATCTATTCAAAGGAATCTTCTTCTTATATATAAAAATGAATCGCAAAATGTGTTGGTAAGCGCATAACTCGAGAACGGCTGAACCGATTTCGATAATTCTTTTTTTATTATATTCCTTGAAGTACGAGGATGGTTTATATGTAGAGAAAACGTAAATATGTACCACGGGCGAAGCCGGGGCGGACCGCTACTTCTAAATATATTTAAGTGATTAAAACATAACAGTTACTTTTATATTAAGATTATTCATACTTTGATCTTTCGCATTTGTTGCAGAATAAAACCAAATTACACATAAGTAATTGTAATCAACTCGATTTTACATTTACTAAAACTAGCACTGGAGATAGAAGATTAAAGAGCGCATTTAACGTACAATATGCCTGAACAAAAAATACATATCCTGAAACTCCTACCAACCTAGTAACACATACGTTCAAAAGAACTCATGTCAATTTACCGAACTCGGTAATTAATCTCAATCATTGTGAAATGAAACATAACCAATCAAAAGTATATCATTAACGTGTGCAATAATAAATATTAAATAAACGTTTACGGTAGAAGGCGACGGTAATTGCATTGTAAAAACAGCGTAAGAGCCTTGTTTGAGTTCACTGTTAAAGCTCACTCGATGTGATTGGTACAGTCGTGTGAACAAGTCGATGCGAAAATAACGATTAATTTTTATAATAAACTAGGTTTCCGCCCGCGGCTTCGCCCGCGCAGTCAAAGAAAAACCCGCATAGTTCCCGTACCCGTGGGATTTCCGGGATTGCGTTATTTTCCCGGGATAAAAAGTAGCCTATGTCCTTTCTCGGGTATCAAAATATCTCCATACCAAATTTCATGAAAATTGGTTTAGTAGTTTAAGCGTGATTGAGTAACAGACAGACAGACAGAGTTACTTTTGCATTTATTATATTAGTATGTAAGTAAATAAAAGTAAAGTATTATCATTTACATTATTAAGTTTATAGGATTTGTAATGCAACTTTTATAAATTAAAATACGGAAAACATGACAATATATTACTTACCGTATTGGCAAAATCTCTGAATATATTATTTAATAACGTCAGTTCATGGAAGTATGCCTGAATTTTATCATGAACTGACATAATTAAATCGACTGCACGCGATTGTACTTATAAAAAATCAACAAAGATAGTTTTCATATTATGCAAATTTCATTGGGTTCCATTTTATACTTTAATACGCTTATCGAAACATCGAATTTCGGCTGGAAATGCACGAGATATGAACGTAATTTTATTATAACATGTAAAAGCGTTTTATTTTTATATTACCTACTAGCTTCCGCCCGCGACTCCGTCCGCGCGGAAGTCGGTCTTGGCGTGGGTGGTTTATTTCTCCATTTTGAGTAACTCTGACAATGACATCTTATAAATATCTATTGGACCCAAATACGGCTAGGCCATTAACGCAACGTGTGTTCGCGGTTCTACAGAACAACGTCTATGGATAAAACTGAAAAAATTAAGATTAATTTTTTTCTACGTATTTTTTCAGGATAAAAAGTATCCTATTTTACGCCCAGGATAATAAGGTATAATTATACCAAGTTTCATCGAAATCGAACCGTTAGTTTTCACGTGATGTCTTCACATACAGACAGACAGACAGACAGACAGACAGACAGACAGACAGACAGACAGACAAAAATTTTTTTAATCACATATTTGGGTTTGGTATCGATCCAGTAACACCCCCTGCTATTTATTTTTTCAATATTTTCAATGTACAGAATTGACCCTTCTACAGATTTATTATATGTATAGATATGAATTTTAAAATTAAATTTAAAGTATAATAATTGCGTAAACCAAAGGAAATATTATTTTGGTATTGCGCGTTTGCGTTATAATTTTTACTGATTTTTGTCTGATGATGATGATGATGATGATGATGGAAAAATGTTTTTTCTTTTTTTTGTTCTTGGTCTAGATGATGGTTTTATATCATCCGACAATATACAAATAGATTAGTTCGCCCAACAATAAGTGGTAAATAAAATGCTACATAACTACTGTAAATTTACATGAAATACATGAAGTTACAATTTAATATGTAGTATATTTTAATTATTATATATTATATTATATATTTTTAATTATTATACTCGACTAGAATCAAACCCGGAACCTTCTTTCTTATAGCAAACAAAATTCAAAGCATTATAATTATACATCAAAACTTTGTCAAATGTTTAATTAATTTCCAACCAAACTTTTATCCTGTTCCAACATACATAAATAAATAAATATAAATAAAAATCATTTATTGAACCAAAATACATTACACAAAAAAAGAG
>CAJQZN010004187.1:0-10191 GCA_907164685.1 Colias eurytheme | reverse complement strand
TCTAAATAAATATAATACCAAACCTGCTGATCTTAGATGAATTCTGGTATTGTTGTGTCTTATGTATCTACCAGGAAGCAATTTGTTTGCTTTTTTAAAGGTAACAAAATAAATACAACAGCATAACAAATGGCACATTTTAATTAGATACATTTTTTATACTTATCATCTAAATTATGATTATCTAACTTCTTTTAATTTTCTTATTCGTCAATCTTTTAAAACAACGTATAACCAAAACTATTACAATTATCACAACTAATAAAATGGCTGTCAAGATGGTAAGAAGAAGCAATACAAGCGGAACTTCATAATACTCAAACGCACTCATGCCTCCAAAAGTTGGAGGACGTAAATGTTTAGCTCCATATTTTATAACATGCTCTATAGACCATACAGCTCGATCTAGTGGTTTTATTGGACTCTCTCTCATTAGATCCCGCAATTTCTTCACATTTTGTTTATAACTGAAACAAAATAAAACATTAACCTTCTAAAATAAACGATAATCTTCGTAAATATAATCGAGTTGGAATGAAAACACTACCAAAAACGAAAGTAGGCACAAAATACAAGATTCACAAATATAATGGCTTAAAGTAGGCATAATTATAAATATTTATTGATATTTTGAAATAAAAATAACTATTTAATAAGGAAAGTCCATTAATGCCGGATACTGATTAAAGGTTAGTTTTTTATCTAGCTATATCTAATAAATAAAGGAAAATGATTTAATTAGATGGAAGAAGAAGATAGCACTAATGATTCATATTTTATGCAAACATTATTATTTAAAAAAATACTATACATTACCTTGGATCTTCAATAACCGTAATAAGAGCATCCTTAAACTCATCTTCAGTTAGCGACATTATATCCAGTTGTTTGCCAAATTTGAATTTAACATATTTTTCTACATTATACCATTGGTCACCCAACATTGGAAAACCTATTAGGGGTACTGCAGCATTTATAGCTTCGTCTGTTGATTGTAGACCTCCTTGTGTTATAAATAGTTTTAGATTTGGGTGTCCTGAAAGAAAAACAACGTCCATTTGTTAATTGAAGTAGGCTTTAGTCCTATCATGAAAAAACAGTCTACATGGGACATTGCAAATATTATATTTAAATGTCCAAAGTACAATAAAGTTTTATTTTTGTCTTGAAACTCGTCTCCACTAACTATGAACTATAATACTCACTTAGAAGATCAGATTGAGGGAACCATTTAGAAAATTTAATATTCTTCGCTTGTATTGGCACCTTATCATCGTCCCATTTCCACAGGACATCATAGGGTAGTTGTTTTAATACATTGGCCATCGCTTGAATGCTTTCACGAGGAAGAACTGATGGTATAATGTTAGTTCCAAAACTTATGTATATGACACCATGCTTAGATGAATCTAAGAATTCCTTAATGTCCTGGAAGATAAGATATGTTACGTAAAATTTAACTAAGATTAGGTATATGATTAAAATATCAATAACGTTTAGCCTTTAATTACCTTCGGCAATTCACTTTCCGGTCTGTAATACATACCACCTATATAAACAATATTCGGGGCAACTGGATGGTTGTCAGCCCAAATGTGATGTTCGTTTAACATCAACATATCCGCATTCATAAACAACTCTGCCAGACTCGGTAAATCTTCTCCGAAATTTCGTTTCATCATTTGATAATCATTTTCCTCCGTTGTCATTATTAACCTCTGTAGAAATATTGATATGAACATTTCTTTCGCCTTTTCCCACATTGTCAAATTGTATACCCTGACTCTTCCGCTGCTTGGATATAATAGTGGATGCATAGGTGCTCCGAATAAATCGTATTGCGCTGGAACTGCACCAAATGAGCTAACCATAACAAGAGGAGCTTTGAAAATATGACCCAAAGCTATAGTAGGACGTACACATGCCTCAATAAGGACAATGTCAAATTTATCGTATTCTTCCTTTATTAACCGCTGCACTTCAGGAGTTTGTATTTGTTTTTCAAATGTTTTGGTTATCAATTCGAACATCAAAACTATGTTTCGTAAGACATCATCTTTATCTCCTGTATGGCTGTTGAACATTTCTTGCCAGATTTCATAAGATATATCATGAACATCGATCTCTGTAAAATTTGTAGGTGTTTTTCCTTTCGGGAATGCCGGGTCTGGAGTGATAACTACTACTTCATGACCTCTTTTCGCTAGTTCATGCGTGAGCGGGCGGAACGCTAGCTGGTGACTTATAGATGGCATCGGGAACACAGCTAGAATCCTTGCAGAGTCCACGAACGAACCACACACAACACATATTGTAAATATTATTTTTATCGTCCGCCACATTATTTGGGAATACAGAAACTAATAGTAAGTACATTAAATTTATGGCACTCAATCAATGCTTTATCACTAATTTTATCAGTTTTTCAAGCCGATAAATGAACACTAATTGGATTTTTATAAAGTTCTCATATCTGGGTTAAAAATTACTTCGTTTGATAATGGATTGAATCTTGCAATTATGTGTAAATCATGTTTTTAAAGTTTTTGACCTTCCAAATTATCGTAATAATGTTGGTAGAAACTCTCCAGTAAGTAACTCGTATATGTAGTACTTTTAATGACCTATGTAAGTCGTTGGGTGGTTAACGATTTACATATTTATTTTTGTAATTAAATTCATTTAAGCACTTAAAATAACAGTAACGTAATTATATGTATAAGTTTTCTTGTGCATACCTGTAATTGGTGTATACATCACATTAATATTCGTTAGTTGTTAAGATCTAATTGTTTTAATTTTTATGTGTAGGTACTCTGTTGGTATGTCTAAATAAATAAATAAATAAATAAATAAATCATATGCGATAATTGTTGCACGGGTTTTTAACATGACGTGTTATCTAATAATGTTTTCATGGAAAATAATCTACAAAACATTATAACAGCAAAACGATGAAGTTCATGCAAAGATATACCGATTGCAGCAACTCAGTTTGCTATAATAAATATTATATCGTATGCTTATAGCACAAAACTAAGTTACTTAGATGTTGTTCACTCAGCAGAGTAAATCAAATATCGCTGTTACTGATTACCGACCAAAAATGAATTGCCAAAATATGTAAAGCCTTAAAACTGGAGAACGACTCAACCAATTTATTATTTTTACCAGCTATTTTTCAACGTTTTTGCACAAGGAAGGTTAGATTATGGAGAGAAACCACGAAAAAGGAGCCAACGAGGAGGACAGAATAACGTCTACCTGCGCAGCAAGTAGGTAACTACGCGTACGTTAAAAGTTTAAAGTAGGTATGATGGCCGAGTCGAGAATTAAAAATGTAAAGTTAGTTCGTCTTAGGATTATTAGTTCTCTGAGTGAGCTTGCGATCAAACTTCTCTTCTCTATTCATCAGCATCAGCTGGCAATAAAGTTTTGGTACAAATACTACATAGTACATTAATAAAATAAAATATCTCTCATCATAAATATGTATTCATTTCTCATATCTTACGCACAATAATTTATAGCGAAAACTTGTGCTGACATTCAATATAATTCTGTCACATTTTTTGTACCTATGTTGTTTTTTGAGATTTCTTGCTGCCAAGATAATGCATATTATTATTTATGAAATAATGAATAATTGGGTGTAGATGGGTATCTTTAAAACTAATGATGATAGGTACCTACTTAAACTCTAATGAAAATAAAACGAAATTTGTTACATTTTAACAAAGGGGAAAATTGTTTATCTTTAATTAAATTTAATCAATAAATAATGCATGATAATATAGCTAAATAAAATTTCTACGGATTGTGCAGTAATCATGACACGATAAAATTATTTACATACGCAATGGTTATTATTACTTTCTTTGGGGGTAATCTTGAATATCTGTGCCCGGCGGCTTCACCTGCAGTGCTCCGCTCCTGTTGGTCTTAGCGTGATGATAAATATAGCCTATAGCCATATCCGATAATTGGACTATCTATAGTCCAATTTGTGTTAGAATATTATGTGTTAGAACACAGAATTTTTTTTTCAAATCGGATCAGAAGTTTATGAGATTATTAATGTAATAGGTATAGATTTTTTTATGCATTTTTTACCACAACTTTTCCTTACTTGTCCTTAGTAATTGCAAAAGTGTGTTTGATCCTTTTTTTGTCTTTCCTCTACGTCGCAAAGCAGCGATTTCTTGATATTTATGGTTGTATTATGTACCTACCAAGATAGTGAGAGCTAGAGAATGACATATTGGCTACTTCTTAGCGCGGTGGAACATCTGAATTATAGGTAAATATTTCACTGTGCAGGTGAAGCCGCGGGCGGAAAGCCAGCTATAGATAGATATATAATTCAACATGAGGGTTGTTTTAAGTTCTAAGATTCTTTGAAAAGGGTTTCTCTCATCGATACGATTTCAAAGAAACATGCAGTACATGAAATATGGGTAATTGCTTCACTCAGCTAATTAATACCATTTAAATAGAAACACACCTTGCAGAAGAGCAACGTTTTCCAAGTAATAAACAGCTGTACTTTTTGTCAACATATTACATATACTAGCTGCGCCCCGCGGTTTCACCCGCGTAGCTCCGCTTCTGTTGGTATTGGCGTGATGAATGATGTGATGAATTTCAGATTAATAATATCAGTATAAAATAAAGGTTATAATAAAATGTACTTCTAATAGATATAATAAGGTTTAGTTGTAGAAAATAATATATGATTTTGGTTGTAGAAGAGACTAAGCTTTTATTTATAAGAAGTTTTATTTCCTTGATTACTTATAATATCATCATATTATAATTATTGTGTATAATATAATATTTGTTTTTTTCTTTTTTATACTGCTAGAATTGAGAACTTGCTGGCGTTAATTTAATTGATTTCTTTGTTTATTGAAACTGGTAAGTACATGCCTTTAATCATTATTCTGAATATTTTCAAGTTAAAAGTGACGTTTAAAAGATGGTTTTACTAAATAATCACAACATCAAACCGATATATTAATAGGAATATATTCTCAGATTCCCTCTATACCTAAGTCTCGGAAAGCAATGCTTAACATTAAGACTTAATTCTTTTTCAAATTCAAATATAATTGTCTTTATTTCCGTAATAATATATAGATGAAATATTTAATGTACCTAATAACTTTTATATTGCCTGTTGTAATCTTTAATGATAAGAGCACACACATTTCTTTTTTGTTTAATTGTATAGATATATTGTGTATAGAAGAAGATATCGCCTTATTTATTATTAATTTTTGTGAATGTAGTGTTCATCTGTAATAGTTGTGCATAATAATGTGTAAATCCTATGTTACTGTTTTACGTGAATGATACATATGTAACAACTGGTGATGTACCTTTTTCATAAATAAATAAATAAATATTTACGTAAACAAGTGGATCAAAGGCTGTAATATTGCTAATATTTTACGGCAGGAATTCTAAATGCGCTGTTTATTTAGTTTTTATTCACAGCTGTTGCTCGTGAAAAGCAACAGGCGTTCTAAATTGAACATTCATTCACAATTTTAATTTATATTTTAGTAGCTGATAATAGAGAGAGAGAGTTCATAATTAATAAATTTTAAAATGATTATCACTGTGTCTTTCTTTTGTAGATAATAAATCTGTACTACTTACTTATATTATAAAGTGGTTGTTTCTTTGGATAATGCTAATCTCAGTGACTTCTAGTTCAAATTCAAACAACTAAAAAAGTGGAGGGTCAATGAAAAATATTCCTTTTGATAGCAAACGAATCGTCTCGTATTAAATAATATTTATTCTTATCTATACCGGATTATTCAGATAAATGTCTTAAAATTAGGTCAGAGTAAGATATTTCCATGGCCAATATTATAATTGATAGCATCATAATATTGTGAATAACCATATACAGCATTTTATGAGTATTTGAGTGCAAATCTAGTTTCTACAATGACCTAGTTATTTATATTGACCTAGGGAATGATAGTGTATATCTCATATGTTATAATATGCATGTTAAAAAATTATACCTACAGTACGCGACAATAAATAAAATCTATAATTTAGAAATGAATCGCTAAATTTATTGCTAAGCGCAAATCTCGAGAACAGCTGAACCGATTTAATTATTTTTAAATACATAATATTCCTTGAACGAGGATGGTTCTTATGCAGAGAAAATGTAAGTAAACATATACCACGGGCGAAGAAAGACTACTAGTTTGTTTTTATAAATAAAACTATAAACATTTATGACTATGTTTTAATCCAACAATAATATAATAATATATATAATATATATAATAATAAAACATTTATACAATTTGTATTTCATAAAGTTCTTTATCGATAGATCATAAACTGTGCTTATTAACTAACATAGAATACATAACAATATTATGACCATTCTTGTTATTTTGAGACATGTTTTTGTAATATATAGGCAATTATACGATATAAGATACGATACAATATAAGAACACACTAATTTAATCACAATATTCGTTTTACTTTCTCTGTATACCTACCTTTTTAAATTTTAAAAATATTCTTTTCAAATAGTTTGTTCTAAAAATTCTCTACTCAAAAATACTCTATTGTGAATATCCCTTTATTTTAAAGTACCTACTAATTTCCGCTCAAAATCCGCTTGCAAAGCCGCAACTAAAACACAATACCTACGTATTTCAACTATCCACAATAAATCTAGTTTTACAATCGTAACTAATAAAATATAACCATAAATCTTTAACTAATCTTTAATTTACTCTTTGATAATACTGATCTCCACAAATACTGTAATACAAGATAAGGAATTATAACCATTAATGCTATTATAAATAAGAATGTAAATACAATGTATAGTTCGTAATATTCAAACCAAGTGAGGCCAGCAGAGGCCGATTGAAGATGTAACCCGCCGAATTTTAAAACGTGTTCCGTCCACCATACTGCTAATTCCAGGGTGTTTATGGGCATCTCTCGCATTTGGCCGCGTAGCTTTAGCATGTTGTTCTTGTATCTGAAATAAATATATTGTTAAGAAATAGACAATTTAAGGTTCCATAGTAATATCATAATCCTACTAATATTATAAATGCGAAAGTTTGTATGTTTGTTTGTTACACATTCACGCAAAAACTGCTGAACCGATTTTCATGAAATTTGGAACACACATAAAAGGTAACTTGGATTAACACATAGTTATATCCCAAAAATCTCGCGCTATTACGCGGGCAAAGCTGCAGGCGAAAAGCTAGTCTATACTAATATTATAAAGAGGAAAGGTTTGTAAGTATGTATGTATGTATGTATGTATGGTTTTCACGCATAAACTACTGGACCGATTTTGATGAAATTTGGCACAGATAATTTTAAGACCCTGAGAAAGAACATAGGCTACCTTTTATTGCGAAATATGTACCACGGGCGAAGCCGGGGCGGAGCGCTAGTAATGTATAAAGCTATGAGTTTGTCCGTAGGTCCGTAGAGTAAACGTAGTATCTAATATTATAAAGGTTATGATTTTGTTACATTATTTGATTGTTTTTTGAACAAGTCAATATAGCGCATATCAACATTGATAAGTTATCTCACTAGGTATTATTATTAATAAAGTTTGAGTGTTCGAAAAAGGTAATATTATATTAGTTTGAAAAAAAAAAATCAAACACAAACACAAAGTGCTAATAAAAGTATTTTTATAAGGTAAATATTGAAACAGTCGATTCAAAATGTAGAGACTCTTCAAAGTAATTATACATAATACAAATTGATAAAATTTTTATTCATTGGCCTAACTCCATTTTTGATTGACTTATGGCTTAAACATTCTATGGACCTTTATCTTCAAGATATTTTATTATTATAATAGGTATTTATTTAAATCGATTTGAATTTGTGACGAATAAATGAAAATTTGCAATCTTTTTTTTTTAATATTATCATAACACTAAGCAATCAAAAACCTTTAATTACCTACTTATTATTAAAAAGATTACCTATAGATGATAAGAACGTAGGTGTATTTTGAGATTTCATCATCAGAATGATGCTTGTCACCCAAATAAATAAATAAAATATATTAAATTAGCTTTCCGCCCGCGGCATCACCCGCGTTTTCAAAGAAAAACAACCGCATAGTTCTCGTTCCCTTGGGGTTACCCTCTATATATTGTGTGCTGAATTTAATTGTAATCGATTCAGTAGTATTTGCGTGAAAGAGTAACAAACATACATCTTCACAAACATTCGAGGACAGGATAGGATAGGATTAGTAGGACTTACATATCATCACCGGTAACAGCATTCAACGCATTTTGGAACTGTTTTTCAGTCACTGTACTGATATCCAATTGCTGACCAACGTTCAGTTTCACGTATTTCTCAGCATTATAAAATTGGTCACCAAAAACTGGGAATGCGATCAGCGGTACTGCTGCATCTATGGCTTCGTCTGTTGACTGTAGACCAGCTTGTGTGATGAAGACCTTTATGTTTGGATGCTCTGCAATAATAGTCTGGTTTATATTTATTTCCTATTAAGAAGTTTGTGATGCTCTATGAATACGTTGAATATTACTTATATTACAGCTACTAGCTTTCCGACCGCGACTTCGCCTGCGTTTTTAAAGAAAAACCCGCATAGTTCTGTTCCCGTGGGATTTCCGGGATAAAACCTATCCTATGTGTTAATCTAATTTACCCTCTATATGTGTGCTAAATTTCATTATAATCGTTTCAGTAGTATTTGCGTGAAAGAGTAACAAACATTCACATACTCATCCATCCTCACAAACTTTCGTATTAATAAATAATAATGTTAGTAGGATAAGAAGTAGGATAGGATAGGATATCAGTTATAAAAATAACTTTCCGCCCGCTTTTTACCCGCATTACTCCGCTCCTGTTGGTCTTAGCCTGAAGATATAAGCCTATAGCCTTCCTCGATAAATGAGCTATCTAACACTGAAAGAATTTTTCAAATCGGACCAGTAGTTCCTGAGATTAGCGCGTTCAAACAAACAAACTCTTCAGCTTTATAGTATTAGTATAGATTACTTACTTAAAAGATCCGATTGCGGTAACCAAGTGAAAAATTTAATATTATCGTATCCTGTGGGAAATTCCTTACTGTCCCATTTAAATAGAACATCATATGGCATTTTAGATAATACTTTTAGCATCATGTTGATTTTGTTTGCAGGCATAAGAGACGGTTTTACATTGGACCCGAGGCTGAAGTAAATAACGCCCCTTTTTGCAGCATCTAGATAATCTTTTAGTTCCTGGAATAAGTAAAATCATGTTTATTTCTATTTAATACCTATAATAAACTAAACCTATAATAAATTTAATACATATAATAAACTAAATCTATAATATTACCAGTGTTTGTTCAGTTCAAACACTAGAAATAAAAATAAACATAATTATTAATTGAAGAAAACAAAAAAAAAAACACAAAGTTATTATATTATCACCGACCCTACCTTTTTATCATTGCAGTTACAATATTAGTGCAATGCACATATTATTATGATTTCTGTAATGTAGAGCAAGTAGGTAACAACTTAATTTATCAATAAAACTAAAATAACCACCTTAAACTTTTATCTTCGTATTTTATTCGTCCATCATAATCTCCAGAACAACTGAACTAATTATGACTAAAAATTCACTGGCAGATAGCTTACGTTTTCTCACGATAAAAACTATGAGAGATGGCCGCGAAAAAAATCGAGTTCAAAGGTTATTCTATTATGATATCAATACATAATCAATACATATTATGCATGCAACCTTGAAATTGATAAATATACCAACATTATAATAATTGATAATAAAAAAAAAAAGATTTCCATATAATAATAGTTCTAACAAACACTTCTCGGTCTATCAATAGACATACTGACACATATCTAGAAAAAAAAATATAAATCTAATATAAATATCTATTAAATGTATTTTTTATATAAGTTTTAAATTTAGAACTACTAAACTCTTTAATATTATTCTTCTAATATGAATATCTGTTTTTTCTACTAAATAAATTCGAGCAATGTCAATATAGAGCATACTGCCCGTGGCTTCGCCCTCTTTGTGTAAAAGCTTATGAATTAAATACTCACACCTTTCTCTTGAATCACTCTATCCATTAAAAAAACCGCATCAAAAGCC
>CAJQZN010004175.1:0-11577 GCA_907164685.1 Colias eurytheme | reverse complement strand
AATAAATTATCAGTTACACAACAGTCCCTGACGAGGATATTTTGTTTCACTGATTAGTATCTTTTTAAATACAAAATGCGAGGAAAAAAGAAGGTGCAACGGGAGAGGTTTGAGATCCGTCAAGTATGGTCAAGGTTATTAGCGCATGTATAAGCCTTAAATCACGTCATTAGTGTTGGTATCGATCTGTAGTCATGCAAATCTCAAGCTCTTTTTTGGTATTTGATTTGGTTAATATTTAAAAAAATATATAATGGAATGATAATTTAATGATTTTTTTACGTATACAACTATACAGTTTAGGTAAATATGTATTTTTCCTACGTTTAAAAAACAACATGCGTCCATTCATATACTCAAAACTCAACACTTACTTTTCCTTTATAAACTTCCGCAACCCCTTCCTAAAAGTATCAGCGCCGAGGGTATAATTAAAAAGTCTGAACAGCAGTTCTATCTTAGTGCAAGCTGTTTCTTGTTTCATGCCGGTAATCCGAGAGTGGGGATATCGCTTACTGAACTCATAATATATTGAATAAAGCACGGTTAGCGGCCATTGTCTCTCTATCTCCGTGTCGTTAAGCTGAAAGTGATTAATTAGGAAAAACGAGATTATAATATATACAACTAGGGATGTAGAAGATTTGTGTTTAAAATTGCTGGTTTAGAATTCACTAGTTAGTTTAGATGTTAAAATATGGATCATGATAATAAAAAAGCTATACCATTTCACGCAAGTTATGTTACGTTGTGTTATATTATCGTAGCATGGTTGAGAAATAAGAAAAAAAAACTTAAAATCTTCTGTCATCTCATGCTTGAGGCAGGTATCAATTGACAATATTTTTTTTTTCAATCTATTAAATCTAATTCAAATTATAATAGCTAGTTATTTAACTAATAAGAAATGAATGGAACGTTTTATTTTGAAATTAAGTAGATACCTCCAGGGAATGTAAGATCTCACGGGATTAGTTCAGGACATAGAATTAATAGTCGCTACCAGGTTAAACTTTCAAGTAAGAGAAGCGTGCAAAAAACTTGCTTACTATTATATTATTTCATTAAAATACGTTGTGTTTTCAATTAATTCGGAGACTATTTCTTATCTATCTTATTACTTTTATTCATCTCAAACGGAAAATCTTTTATTACTTCTTTTTAACACTTTAACAATATTTTTTTTCCTACGATCACTTGGCTAGTTGTAATTGAATGAACAGAATATTGCACCAATTTATAATATTCTGTGTTTTATTATATACGAGCTGCGGTCCGCGGTTTCACCCGCGTGGCTCCGCTCCTGTTGATCTTAGCGTAATGATATATAGCTTATAGCCTTCCTCGATAAATGGGCTATCTAACACCGAAAGAATTTTTCAAATCATAGCTTTTCGAGATCGCAATCAGAGATTAGCGCGTTCATAATATTAGAATCGATTAATTACCTTCAAAGCGATTTCCGCAGCGATATACCCCACAAGCCCTTTATTGACATACGCGTCGCTCCACCACGCGGGAGTGGTGAGGGCTCCGAGCCAGTGGTATGTGATCTCTTGTTCTAGTTGGAGGTATCTGCGGTTTGTTAGGTCACTCTCCCTAGGAAAAATAAATATTAAGGTTTCAGAAACACACAAATTAAATATATAAATATTTAAGTATCAAAAATGAGGTTTCAGAATCACGATGTAGTAATATTGACTGCTGTAATTTTGAGTTAGTTTGGAAGATAGATGATCAGGGACATAAATGTTTTATAAACTTTAATAACGTAGAATAAAACCTACATGTCAATGATTTTGGACTATATCGGATGTAAATTATTAAAACAAGAATGAAGAAAGAAGAGAAGGGCAGAATTTATCTATCACATAATTATGTAGATATCTCCACTGGTATCATACTTACTTAAAAACAATAAGTCCCCAGTTATCCACGGGTTTGACTCCGAGGTAATTTGGCAAAGCGACTATATCCAACCGTCTGAGGGGCAATGGCACTTGCCAAAAGTTGGCGATCTCAGCGAACACACGGGGAACCTTCTCATGCACACCTTCTAGCGCTGGGAGGAACTCTGGTCTAGCCCAGACACGCAATTCTAAAACCATATTCTTAATCAATGATGATATTATTATAGGTAAAAAAGTGCAGTTAGATTATTAGCGCTCCAATAATGTCCTATAATATTTATTATTATTTATTATTTATTATTTTTTGAATCATGCAATCTTACTTCCATCTAATCATGTGAGCGTACTGTGCAGTATGCAGTTGCTTCCTTGTGAGCCTAATAATCACATGCTAAGTCGGTGGTTTGATCTTTTCTATGGTAGTTAGAAAGTGACGTTATAATTCAACGGTAAGGGGCTCGATAACCGAAAATAAATAAACCAAAAACCACTTTATGTGACCGTGACAAATATAATTAATCACTACTAAACATAAGTGCTTTCTTGTGAATAACATGAAAAAAATGAATATGTTCAACAACATTTAGGCAATAAATTCAATAACATTTTAAATAAAGAATCCTAGAAGATTAAATTATAATATTAGATAAACTCTAATGTGCATAGTGCATACATTACTTATATATATATCCGATGCAGAGGAGAGTCCTAATGAAGACATGAAATATTAGGGTATGTCCTAACTCCTAAGATATAGTCCTAAATGACTATATCTAGTCGGTCTTTGGATATTCATAATGTCTTTGCCGAATACCCTTATAAATAAATCTTACGAGATAAGATAGTATGGTCCCTGCATGTAAGGACTAAATTTACTTCAGTATTATCAGAGGCAGATGACATAGTTTTGATAACTATTTGGTTACTGGTTAGCTTACTCCATATAAGATCTGCCTCTTAGCCATAAAATTTATAGAGTCTGGATGGGATTTTATGATTTAATCATTAAACCATTATCAAGTCTGATAACTTAGAAATGCTTCTAAAGCTAAATTAGTTCGTATTAGAATGGTTTGACACATTTGGTATATTTATGATCAATGGTGTTCTATTGAAACATAATCGAATTGCCACGGAAAACTTTGCTCAACTCATATCTTTAACATACCTTTGTAATAATGTTTTATATGAGACGCACAATGTCACAAATAAACTTTATATTGCACATTCAAAATAACAGGTAACGGCTAATAAAACAAAAGATTAATCCCCGAACTTTTATGTGTCGCATCGCAATTTCATAACTACTTTCTTGAGCTCTCATAAAATAAATCTCATAACTTTTTGTTCACGACACATTTCGGTTACGAGTGTCGGTTAATAGCGAAATCGAATGGTTCTATTGAGTACCTTCGCATTTACGATCAGATTCCACAAACTTTGGAAATAAATCACAAAAAAGATTTTCAATTTACATTTTTTACAAGGCGACCCGTCTCTTAATATACCTAATATGCACTGAACTCTGAAAGTTCTAGAACAAATACATCGACAAAATAGGTTTCAAGAATAGTTTTTCTTACCGATATTATTTCCATTGTCATCTTTATACTGTGTGGAACCTCCGAGTTGTTTTAAATGAGCTATTACGATTCCCAAAGTGAATGTGGACATCGGTGGAGTTCTCTCAAAATAGTCTTTCACTGCGCCTGGTTCATCAGTTCTAAAATTACATAAATTTAAAGAAACGACAAATTACACAGTGAATCTTTCTTTCCCTTTTAAAACAATAAAAATAATTGAAGGAAATTATAGCTTAACTTAGTGTCAATTACTCAGATTAATTAAAAAAAAATGTTGTGTGGTTTTATGAAACCACGGTAAAAGTGAAACTTTCCAAACACTGCTTTATACCTACTCGGCAGCCGACCGTCACGCGACATGCGCTACACAGACCAAAAATTTTGAGACGATGTAATAAAAGTTTCACTTTAAAAATGTTAAATGGTTGGAATTTTCCCCAGTACTTACATGTTTATTTCTATTCATCTAAAATTCTAAAGGAATCAATCGATTAAGTTATAAACTTAATTATGAAGCCTAATATAAATTGGCAATTAGAATATCATTATTTCATGTTTACTTACATATTTTCAGTCTTAGCAACGGGCGTGTTGCTAAGAGCAATCATGTCCCGTGGTCTCACGACTGTTAATTCAAACGGAGTCTTGAAACCTGGTTCATCAAAACAAGGGAACATTCGCCTTGCGTTGTTCGGACGAAGCTGGGTGCCAGCAACAATTCTAAAAAATGAATTAAAAAAAAATATCTGTACAAAATTATTCTAAAATATGCTCATGAATTTTCTACCCTTTTCCTTTAATAAAATATATATGACACTTTCCGTAAATGGATCCCCTTATCAATCAGTTTTCTAAAGAGATGTTATAGCATGCAATGCCGAGATGAAAAATATAATATTTTTAGTGATAGTAGAGGGAGAAATCTGAAGTATTTTATTCAATACGCTCTGGCACCGGATTTATGAATTTAACCTATACTAAAGGGAAAATATTGGATGAAAAACTTGTAAAATTTGAAATATTTGTGGTGTATATTCCGTACGCAAGCGATTTAAGGAAGGCATGTGACTTATTCCTTCAAAGATTTTTAGGTTAAGATACATTAATAATACTAGAATTTGATAGAATCACGATAGAATCGATATTGCGAGAATTTTTTTTTCTATCTGATATCTAACGGTTTCACGTAGCTAAAAATATTTCTCTCACTTTGATTGACCGTTTGAATTTTTTAATCTTTTTTACGAATATTACAAATTCCAACTGAATTCCAGCTATACGAATAATAGATTTAACATTTTTACCGGAAACACACACATACGATCAAAGGTAATCGACAAAGGCTTTTTGTCAGTAAACGTGAGCAAACTATATTTTGGCGGTATACCATACGTTATTTTTCTAAAGTACAGTTACAGTACCTTTTATTGAGTATCAATACGAATTAAAGTACAGACTATACTTAAAATGAAACGACAGACGTATTTGTATGATCAATTATAAAAAATCTGCCTTCTTATAAAACTTCTGGACTAAAGATAAGCAGTTTTACAAACTTACCGCTCTTCATCGACCTCAGTTTTATAAGTCGACGTGAAGAAACCATCAGTCGATGTGGTTTGCAAGTTCCCTTTGAAACTGAAGTCCAAGTAGCCTAAAGTGGACTTAGGAACTGTTCTGCCCAACCGCAACGTTAGAATCGGCTTCTTGGTATCCATCCTCATCTTTTTTATTGCCACCTTTTCCATTTTTCTATGGACAATATTGGGATGTATGTTATAGATTGATGAATAAAAACTGTTTTATATAGCTATCGATTCCTTGATTTGTTTCAAAATCAACACACTTTTGTACCTATTAATGTAATCTTGATATTGTTTAAGACATTTAAACGCATGCATACATACCTACTATTCTGTAAATACGGCCACAAATCACAATACCAAGACACTTACCCAGATTCTTCAATATACACTTCATAATTTGTCACTTCCAAGTCGTGAGCGCAGTGCACACTTATTTCATCTGAATCTTGTAACCACGTGACGTTAATCTTCACATGACCTTTGAACAGTGCATCTTCCAAATACGGTTCGATATCTAGATGGTAGCCAGTTGGTTCGATCGTTTTTTCTAAACGTGCTTCAAGAGTTAAAGCATGGGCGTTGTTCAAGTCTATACTGCGTGTTTTTATGATGTGCAGACCTTGTATGTTCTGACCCTAAATGAGATTATGAAAATTTAAAAGGTTGATGATGTATTTAAAACCATAATTCGAATATGACACGCAAGGGCTCCATGTGAATAGTGGTTGGTATTGGTAATATTTAAGATATTACGTTTTTCTAACATTTATGCATACGCTCCTTTGAGAGAGTTCAGAGTACCGTCTTTAATGTATTTAAGGCTCAGTTGTAAAGATCAACGGTATCGATAAATATGACGATATCCAGTCTAAGTTCTATTGAAGATTTGGTGCAAACTCTCACACTCTTGAAAGTGTAATCCTATTGCGATAATAGAATGGCTTAACGTACCTTATCCGGTGGAAGCGAATTAGCGTAGCACAAATATGCGCAAGCGGTAATCAGACAACCAATAGACTTCATCTTACCTGTTGATAAATCAAAATTATTACATATTTGCCTGGATCATGATTTGGGGATTAAATAAACTAGAACTTAGGGCCAGAAAATATCTCAGAATGCGTATACTCCTAGTCATTTATCGTTTATCTACTGTTCGCACTAACATGCGAATATAACTTTGTGTTTAATTTTAAACATCAATTTCTTATTATTATCAAAGATTTAAGATTTTTATTATTTTATGTAGGTATTATGGATACTAAGCGCTGTATACGCTATTCATAATTCCAAAAATGTCTAATATTTAAGGAACATTCACGTCTAGATCAAGTACCAACCAATATTTGCGCCAGAATAACACGACGATTAAAATATTAAAAAAGCAGAGCAGACAAAAATGATAAAGTTTACTCACAAAACGTTCCAGGGCGACGGACTTCAGTTATATGATCCTCCGTCCCTCCTCATTCGCTCAATTGGTAGCAGGATATCTCCGATTTGCGCTGACGACACTGTGATTGTCACTTGTACTCGCTAATCTTATTAACTTGCTGATACTACACACTGAGATCGCGAGAAAATTATCGTGTAGGTATCCCCATATAGAATAGTTTTGGGTGCTTTAGGGCATGTATGTTGTTTGTAGTTTGTTAGTATGTTGTTACAATCGTATTGTGAATAGATGTTGGGCAAAGATCTGTTATTCCTTCCATTTCGCACGATGATGGTCGAGATCCGATTCCCCACGCGCTTATAGCTGTCATTGTTTTCCATGATTAGGAATGTTTGGGATTGACTTGAACCACGCACGTCAAATAATATCCGATTTCTAACTGAAAAAATACAGAAGAAAATTTTAGATTTTTGGTAGGCTGGTTTGATATAATTCGATTCTTATAATTATTTTTACGATAAGAAAGCTGCATTATGGAGTAATAAAATATGCTCGAGACATTGTTTTAGTTTTACAGTTATTGATAGAATTAACGTACCTACAAAGTCTCCTAATTATGTGATTTTGTTAAACCTCCGCTAACTTTATAAGCCAGACAAAGTAATTTCATCTCTTATCAATATCAATTCCGTGACTCGTTAAGGTTGGAAATTGCGCGTCTGGCCTCGGAAACCGTTTGCTGATCAATAATTGTACATTTCGACACAATTTGTTACGCTCTATTAGCATAATTTTATAAAAATTTCAACACGGGTTCATAAAGATGTGTTTTCTTTTGCTATAGGTGCCTAGTAGTTCTGATGCGGATAGATATTTTGAGACGATTTCCAAAATGTAAATTCCCATTCGACACTCAGGTAATGTGTGTTTCTTGGAAATGGAACTTTTGACTATTCATTTCTATAATTCAGCTATTCAGCTAAAAAATTTTTATCTGGTTATATCGACTTTGCGATGACATTGTACAGATTATATTTTATGCATAAGTATTGTTAAAATTAATGGTTCTAGGTAATTACATACGTGAAAGCTTGAAAATTTGCCGTAACCGAACCAACCACCTATTAAACTGTACAAACTAAAATTTCACATTATTTCAATACATTTAGATAACAGACGTGTTTATCTTGTGCTTTAGATTTTTATTCAATCCAGATAATTAATGCAATAGGAAAACAGACCGGATGGATTGTTCATGTCTAGAAGAATAAATCAGGAAGGTGTACAAGTTTCCAATTTTGGATCTTGTGAGAAATATCACAGCTTAAACTAGATAGGGGAAGAACTGCAGACCTTGTCACCATCGTTTTCTATCTTAACGATAAATAAAATTATAATGTCACGTAAAAGAGTCTAGTCGACGATCTGATTTCAGTTCAGACAAATACCCAATTAAAGAGTGTGCGTTCTCGAATTAAAATCGTTACTGTTATGCCTGAATAGATGATTATTTGATTAATTTCAATCTTCATACAAATTCAGCTTGCTTCATCAAGTTCAACTTGTCTAAACTCTAAATAGAAGATGTTTTCGACGTTTTTTAGTTAATATTGCTATTTACGTTAAACATAGGAACAGACGGGTTTGGCAAATTATTATTTGTCATGAATGAATGTTGGTAAGGTTGGTACGATTGCCACCTGTTCCTTTGATTGCTCTGGCTTAAAAAAACTTATACACTAGAACATCCATAACATACACATACACATATTACACACTGTGATCACTTGGAGTTAGAGTAGGTATTTGTTTTTATTTCTGACACATTGCATAGACTTCGGCAGAAAAGGCACGCAAGTTTGTGTATGTATATAGTAATCTATACTTAATATTATAAACAGGAAAGGTTTGTATGTATGTATGTATGTATGGTTTTCACGCATAAACTACTGGACCGATTTTGATGAAATTTGGCCCAGACAATCTTTAGACCCTGAGAAAGAACATAGGCTACCTTTTATTGCGAAATATGCACCACGGGCGAAGCCGGGGCGGACCGCTAGTACAATAATATATTTACTATACACATACCAATTACCATATCACACCTATAAGATCATTCAACACCTAGATGCTACAAAACATCCTGTTTTCGTCACACAACACAATATTATCAGTTCGTGTGGATTGAACCTACGCACTGCGCCAAGTGACATAAGTAATTACTAATCAACGTTATTTAATTCTTATTATTATAAATTTAAATCAGAATAGTTAAATATATTTACTTACAGTTATTTTCATATCACATAACATACGGAAAAATAATTTTCTATTGAAGGTGTGAACAATTTCAAGGGCATAATGAAGATGACGTGAGAAAGCATTATAAAGACACAAGTTGCACACATACATAATATAACCTAACATATTATTATCCTATGGCTATATTTCCTCTCATGAATTAAGAAGATTATGTCATCCGCTGTTATTACAATTCAAGATAACGTCAGGTTCACGCGACTATTCAATACTCATTTGTTATAAATAACTGTGCGTATGGTTAGTTCAAATTTGGAATCATTACAGAATATATTCCATAAATTTGAAAAAGGATTGTTTTTTTTTTCGTGCAAAATATAATAACTACCAGACAGTAGGCTGTCTGGTAGTTGTCACAATCCAAAACCTTAAACTGATAGCGGTAATGTTTATTTAAAAACTAGTGAGATATTGAAGTGAAAACTTCTTTAGCGGCGCGGCGTTGGGTATAAACTATAAAATCTTAAACTCGCGTCAGGACACGACGTGGCCTGATCGAAAAAGCGTAAGACGGATTTTTTTTAGCTCTTATATTCCATGCGTAAGACGGATACCATTCCAAAATAGCAAACATGCTGAACGTTAATAATCAAGTTTTCACTTCTGCCGGCACTCCCGGAGTGGGTTGCACTTCTTTTTTTTGTGTATGTTTTATTTGACTAATGAAATGGGATGGACGTGTGAATATTTTATTAATTAAATTGGGTTTAATGAGGGTTGCAGGTACTAGGAAGTTTCAAACAAATTTTATTTATGTTTAGAACTGTTTGAATATTTCAGCCTTCAGGTCAAAACATTTACTTCCTCCAACTCTTTCTCCTTTTGTAATTGCTCTTTATATTCATATTGTGTTATATAAATTTATGTTGTTATTTTATGCGGGTATTGTTATTGTTTTATTTATTTTTTGCATTGATCATTCCGTTAGTACTTGTGAAAACAATTCGATTCGATTGCGTCACTCTGACTAGCATTGCATCGTACTGGTAATTAGCGTTTCCATAAATTTGATTAACAAACATGATTCTTACAATTATGTATGTAACTTCTGTATGCAGGAAACATGTAGGAAAAGAAGATGATCGTCACTGCGACCTGCATATTATAAATTAGATAAAAGGTATTAAAATTAAGTAGGTAACGTTTCAGTTGCAAGTTACTTATTTTTTTCAGATCTAGGATCCCATATTATTCTAAAACATATTTCATTAGTCATTACTGATTTTATTTGTTTTTCATCTTATCGCTTCTTATACTCTAATTTTTTTCCATGTTTTATTTTAAAGAATGAATTTGTAAATCTTAACTTCGTATACCTACGAAAGTAATAATTAATATATAATTAATCATTGTTTTTAAAATGTCAATCCTAAAGAGAAATCAAAACACCACTAAAAGTTCTTGCACTCAGAGGATATTATAATTATGTACGGTCTATGTTGTTTTTGTTATGACCATGAAAATTTAAATTATGGTGTTATTTATTAGAGATAACTGGTATCTTTATCTTAGAGTTGTTTTAGATAAAATATACTGATAAGTCATTAAATTAAAAACCTCTTATTATAAATAACTAGGTAAGTACATGTTCTTACTCAATAAAAATATTTTTTGTTCTCATCGAATTTGTTCCAAACAATCTGGGTAAAGCTGAAAATTTCTGTAATTTTTACTGAAATGTTCGAGAGAAATTTTTAACTCGCTGCGAACTTTATAATAAGCGCTTAGTTAGCGGAAGGTACTTTCCTTATTAGAAAAACGCACAATATTGAACAAAAGTACTTATAAAACTGGTTTATAATTGGAAACCATTTGATTCCAAGCGAATGAATTTGTACCTAATAGAATAAATCCATATGTACATCTATAAAAATATTATAAAAGTTCAATAAATTTTTTTTATAAAATTGCTGATGACTGAATTCTCCTAAATAATATTTTGAATCATTTTACATTTTATGTCAGGGCTAAGATGTGAAAAACTAAATTTGATCGCAAATCATGCAGGGTGAAAAATTACACTTAACACAACAGTTAACAATGTTAGATAATTAATTTGTGATTTTATTAGTGGAAATTGGAATCTTCGTAAAAAATATAATTTTATATAATTCGACACACACGCATAAAAACACAATCAACAAAGTCATGATAAATAAATACTAAAAGCATTTATGAAACGTAAAGTCCTCAGTTAAAACAACTTCACAAGTGTGGCAAAAGCACTGACAGTCTGAGCTTTCCTTGTGGTTATTGGGAAGGGGAGCCACAACTTCATCACTTCTGAAGTTTATAAATACTATAATATTTCAAACAACCACTACCAGCGAATTAATATCATATCTACACATTGTTCTAATAACTTTTGCAGAAAATTACAATTTGAAATCCAATCCGTTTTCATAACAAGATCTAGAGATTTATTCGGTGCAATATTATTACTATTTAATTATTTATCATAGTAGGTAATAATGTTTTAATTACGCGCGTGATGTATTCAGTAATGATTTATTTATAAAACAACTATAGCAGCTACATAATTATAATTTCTTGTGCACAGCAAACTACCTAAAATAATACGATACATAAACACACCCTCGAGGATAGCAAAAAACGAGTAAATTTTTCATTCAAGTATGCTAGTGTTAGCCGAATCTACTTATATACACCCTCCGACGCAGTAGACAGGTTGAATTTGACGGCAATCAGTGTTAATTCCCAAAACACATATCCTACGAATTGGGCCAAGAATTACACAACAAGGACAAGGAACTGCATAG
>CAJQZN010004172.1:0-10161 GCA_907164685.1 Colias eurytheme | reverse complement strand
AATCTCAGGAACTAGTGGTCCGATTTGAAAAATTCATCAATTTTCATTGGTTAATTTTTACATAGCTAGTTAAATAATAAAACAAAAACAAGCTTGTATGCTGACTGTTGGGGATGATGACTTCGCGTTCCAGAAGATCGAATTTCTTAATTCTTTCGATGCATTTCACAGAGTACATTATTATAACTAATGCATTTGCAGGTAAAGTTGCAGGCAATTGAAAAATTTCGTTAAACTTAATGAGTTACCCGACTACGAAAGAAGAGTTATCTTTTTGCGAGAGTATGTATGTACCTATTTAAGTTTGTATGTATATTTTTTGACACGCCACAGTCCAAACCGCTGAACGGATTTTGACTTTTGAGGTTTCGTTTTAACTACATATAGTATTATATTATCTGTGGTTATAACCAGCAGGATTGTGGTAAGTAAGTGATATAGGCTACTTAAATTAACAGTTGGATTTTTTGGTTATATGTAATAATTATTTTTACGTCAAACAACTTTAACATCATCTGTTAGGTAAGTGAGCTGAATGGTGCATATCAAATACTAGCTGCGCTTCGCGGTTTCACCCGCGTGGCTCCGCTCCTGTTGATCTCAGCGTAATAATATATAGCCTATAGCCTTCCTCGATAAATGGGCTATCTAACACCGAAAGAATTTTTCAAATCAGACCAGTAGTTCCCGAGATTAGCGCGTTCAAACAGACAAACTCTTCAGCTTTATAATATAAGTATAGATTAATAATTCTGCAAGTCGTGTAAAATATGGCATATTAAATAATACAATCTAAATAAGAATAATATCATAATTATGTTGATGACCTTCAAGTGTTAGATGTCATTCGCAAAAATCTTTACTTAGAAATACATTTTGTGTCTCAATAATGGTTGATTGAGGAAAATTTTTCTGTATATTTTTTGATTTCATTTATGTTAAATGCTGTTACAACACTCCAAAGTTGACCAGGTCCACCAATGCTCATGAGAATCCAGGCAAAACGAAATGTTTAACTTAGTTAGTTTTATGATTTTTTTTTATTTCACAGGAATATGGGAATTCACTTTTACGTCACAAAATGGCGCCGAGTTGATGCTTATCATTGTTGGATCACATATTATTTATATGCAATGCTTGTAAAATATGTTCAAGCATTATTTAATCTGTTAATATGTAGTTGATATGGCGAGTGTAGCTATCAAAAGCCATGGTAGTGGTATGAATGGTGATAATTATGTTGATGTTATCCTAATTTTTTTTGTTATATCCGTTGATTTTATATAGCTTATATTTTTTATTATGCTGTACCCTTTGCCAATGTATACTAGTACATTATAAAAACATAATGATGAACCAATTTCCGAAGAGCTATGTTTAACATTGATAAAATAAATGTATTTATTCAGATTTTTTATTACTAGTAATGCTGCAGTCCTGCTCTAATGCATTTCTGTTTCCTTATAAATATTTTTTTTATAATTACATTTAGAGTATACAAATAAAACATCCTTATTACAATCTAATCAGTATTACAGGATATCCTAAACTTTTTTGCTAGTAACAGACTATGAAACAATTGTTTCTTTACACACTAATTATTATTACATATATTTTTTCTCAACAACATGTTAGCTATTGCCTAGTATGATATAAGTACAATTTTTATGTAATATTATTTTTTTTTGTTTGCATGCAATCCAACATCCAATCCTAATTAGTAGCTTTATAATATTTTTTTTTAATCTGCGGTCAGTCGCTAGACTATAAGCAGATATGTTTGCTCATTAATTTGAACACAGATAATATAAAAAAAAAATAGCTACAAAACCCAGACAATGTTGAGCAGATTCTTTAAAAATCATCAAACAATCATTTGTATGAAACTAAGTTGAAATAAGAATACAATAATTTCACATATAGGTATAGTTTGCATTTGAAAAATGCTACATCTACTACATATTACAATTCTAATATTTAATAGAAGATTGTGTGTTTGAACATAAATGTGATGAATAAGGAAATTAAACTTTGATTAGATGTTGCAGCATCACCCACTTTAATGATAGCAAATGACAAAGTAACTTCTACACTCTAATTACTGTGTATTATAATAATATATTAACACACATTTATTTTGAGCAAAAAAAGACCTTATTAAATAAAAAATGTATAGTCACTATGTAGTATCAATGACAAATTACATATAATATAATGTAATATGTATAAATAAATCATAATAATATCGCGATAGCACATAATTATATAGGGATGAGATTTCGTCTAGCGTTTTATCTTTATTATTTTTATTTATCAACGTTAAGTGCGCCTACGATAATGATAAAAGCTCTTGTATTATGACTTATGTACACTAACATCAAACCAACTATGTTAATATCTACCTAAAGTCCACGGATTATGTAGTTATCGCAAAAAATCGCGTCAGATCGTGCGAATATAATTAATTATTACCTGTGCAAGCAAGGGCGCTCTATCCAAATGCTCTGAAGACGCAAACGCAGACTCATAGTACGCTCCATGGTTCCTCTGCTCAAATCTCGATCCACCTTCGTCCCACATCCGAGCTTCGAGCTCATCAGACATTCTGGCGCCTGGTAACGCACTGCCTATTGTTTATACTAAGAAACGCATTTCTTTTCGGTCAACAAACTACGACGATCACTATAACAAAATCTATTCACTTATCAAGCAACATCATTGCTATGAAAATTAGGAATTAATTTAGTTTAAAAATAATTATTTAAATCAATATCAAATGAGCATCAATACATGCTCCTCTTCGCAAACAATTTTGAGACTGACATTTGACAATTTGATTTTGTGAACAATAAATGTAAATTGACGTATTTCAACATGACGCTGTCATTTGGCTTTCTGCTAGGTTGCCATTTCTTAACAAAATTGCCACCCTTCGAAAAAATTGAAATACGTGGATTCTACACTGTATAATAATATGTCGATTATTTGAGTATAATGAATTTATTAGTGTTATATTATGTTATTTCAGTTGGTATCCATATACACATATACGTAATTGTATATTTTATATTACGATCATGGGCATCGAATCGTTTGTTTAACTGTATTATATATAAAACCCACATTAAAACATTGAAACCTAAGGCTTTGCTGTTAAACGTCTTATGTAATTTCAAAACTTCAGAGGCGAAGCATAATTTCGATGCTTTACAGAAACACTAAGTAAAGTAGCAACTTTTTATTAAATTTATATTAGTGTAGGTACACCGTACGCGCTTATGTATTTCTGTAACATTCTTACGGATCATCAGATGGTACCTACTATGCAAGTACCTAAGGACTCAGTATCCAAGAGCATTTCCAAGAAAATGAAATGTAACATTCCTCGAGACACTGTTCAGCGCAAATGAATGCTCTAATGAATAAAAGATCTAGTCTACCCTTTAGACGTGAAAAAAGATAAAAGCAAAAAGATAGGTTGTAAATAAATTATAAGCGATGTGAATCGATTGCGGGAATAAATTGAATAAAAACAAATAACACTTGAATATTCATATTATTTATTAAAATAGTCCTTCACAAATTATTAAATTAAATACACAATAATCACGGACCCCGGAGGTAAATCCACAGATTACAAAAAGCACAAATATACACCTAAAACAGTAAAATAATACCTAAGGAAATAACATTGTATAAAATACTAGCATCACTATCTAGAACATACTTGAAAAATGTAAAAGGATATGTAATTAATTGAAACAAAACGAAATATTATTTGCAAAAAACGATTTAATATAATCTAGTATTAAATAGAAGATCGAAAGTAAAATTATACAAATGTTTTTCCTATAGATAGTTCGCCCGCTCGTGTCACGTCTAATCACACCAAAACCGATTTTACGCAAGAATGTCTAAATAAATTTTTGAACATGGCCACAAACTTAGTTATAAGAGGAATCATAGGGTCTAATGAACTTTACAACCATGTATTCTTTATTTATTTATACTAAATTACATTATACAATAATAAATTATTAATGAATGGTCCCCGTTTTTTTACACATAAGGATTTAGGAAAGAAGATCCTCCTCTATTATCTATGTGTTTATTCGAACCGGAAAAAAGTACATAATATAACCATTATATATTCTACAGAACAAATTATCTATCTATATAAATTAAAATTATTTAATATAAAAACATCAATACAATATATTTATTTAGACACAATTGCGTAAGTACCATATTTATTCCCAAAATGCGTAAAATTTTATTAGAATGTCAAAAACGAGTTAAGTAATTCGCCAAATAACAATCGATAATAATTAATTATAATTTCTTCGACAAAATATAAAATAGCGAATGTTCAACACGTCTCAATTGGAATGCTTATAAAGCAATAATACAGCCATAATAATAACAGATTCATTTAATAAGAACATGTGCTTAGAAATTAAATAAATGCACATTTATTTTTATGTGTTCAACCAAAACCATACCACGGAAGAAATAAGTTAGGAACTTATCTGTGTATTAATTATTTAGTTTTTTGAGTTTAAAGAAATAGACAAAAAAGACAATTTAAAGTACATATTTAAAACATCAACCATATAATGTAGAAAAAGATATTTGGATTTTTGATAAAAATATAATATCTATTATCTTACTTTTGATTTCAATACTTTGACATTAACTTTAAGCCGGCTACTCACGTATCTGCCGCAGGGGCAATCTCGGATGCACGGCAGTTGGAGCAATTAAAAAGCCTTGGAGGCAAATTTAAAAATTGTCCCTGCTTGTCTATACACATAACAATTAAGGAGGCAATTAAGTGTGTACTTACTCTGCCCAATATTGCCCCTGCGGCATGTACGTGAGTAGTCAGCTTTAGCAATATAACATAGAATTATAACAGTTGTTGTAGATGACAGTTCACAGATTAAATAACCAGGTACATAAAGCCCAGTATTTGTCAATATAAAATAATAATCATTAACCCAGAATTTCAGTATCATTTTAAATATTCTTTGGCATCAAAATAATTAAAAAACTGTTAATTGATACGCCAAATACTTTGTTTTTATATTAATACTGTCGGGCTCATGTACCTATTCCGCGGTATATCCCCTCCCCCCACGAAAAAGTGTAGGAAATTCCCAAAGACATTTAGCATTAAGCAGCCTGAGCTTAAAATTATATTTTCATACATTGGTAAGATAATTTATGAAATGGAATCAAATTCCCTTAAAAAGTACCGTCAAATTTATAAGAATTCAATCAAATTCAATAAGTATTACGAAATGAAAATATGAATAACCTAATTTAAATTTTAATACTGCCAAAAGAGCAAAATTAGTGCTCAAATGTTCACAGAAAGTCAATTGATACTGAACGGACATTTTCAAAATTACACTAGCAAAAACTAATTTGTTAACAACGTTCGCTCTATTATAGTAGTCAAGTCGTATCATTGTTCGTAATTAGGAAACTAAACTCTATATTCATTCTTCATAAGAGCTTTTATCGCGTAATCATATGTCCAAACGGTTTATATGGAAAAATCCAATTCGGCGACGTTGCCAAACCGTCAAGTAAATACGGTACCATACGAACTTTGCGTTTGGCATCATTTAGTCACTAATATGTTCAGTAAACGGTAAATTACAATTACTGAGACAATACACAATTTTCTTACACTCATTATAACAATATTATATAACAAATTTAGGTACTGGCGAAATTTTAGGACAAAAAAAAAATTGTAAACATCTTATGGGAAAACCTCGTGGCAACCGCGTCGCCCCATATCTAAATGTCCATATCAGTTACTTGAAACATTTAATGGTGGATTTCCTACTTATTGGGTGGAGCCAATAATTAAGAGAAGAAGTACTAAATTCATTTGACGGTGTGGCAACGTCGCGAATTACCTCAACGTCCTTTATTATTTGAAACAGATACCTAGTTCACTCGGCGGTGCGGCAACGTCGCTCACATGTCTTCAGTTACCACTTCTGTACGGGGGGTGTGGTGTGTGTGTCTGTATGTCTGCACGGTTAGACGACGACTACGAGCGGCAGGTCGATTATAAGGACGGCGCGGGCCCGAGCCGGCTCGTCGCTACGCCGCCGCAGTCCAGCCGCGGCCAGTCGACGAACTCCTTGCCGTGCCTGGAATGGAAGTTTATCTTAGAATGTCTGTTTTTGACGTGACAACGTCTTAAAATTCGATAGAGCCGGCTGCACGCACGAAAAAACATGACTCATGCGGCGTTACCTCGCTCTGAGGCGTTCCATGTAAGGCTTGAAGTGCAAGCGAGAGCGCGGAACGAGCGACAAAGAAGCACAATCGGACGTTGTCACGTTCAACTATTGTCAGTAAACCGACTTTACAGACAAGCAATTTTTTTTTATTGGCAATAAGGAAGCGCTTGGCCACAATCTCGCCTGATGTTAAGCTGAGATGTGGTCTAAGATGGAACGCGCTTCCCTAGAAGGTACCTGTTCAGTCTACGCTTGAACAGCCCCATATTGTAGTAAGTAGTACGTAAGTAAGTAAGTGTTGGGTAATGAAATAATACAGATTCGGCACAATTAAAATGTGTAAATTAAACTGTATTATGTGGTATTGTTTGTTTTGTAAATAAATAAGAATTGCAAAAAATTCTAAGGGCTTTATAAGTTGCCCAAAGGGGGTAAGATATGAGATTTGCGAATATATTCGAAAATTTAATTGCACTACATTTTATATAGTAAGCATTACTTACTAACTTATCGAGGTTATTTCTAACTTGCCGGGCACAAATTACACGAAAAATACGAAAATTTAGTAGAAACTGGTACAAAAAAATATTGGTTGTTTGTAAAGTAGGTTTACGATCGAGATGTTTACGTGATAACGTCTTATTGGTGGCAGCGCCCGAGATGAGACGGGAGATCGGTCCGTCTCTCTCTCGTTATACCTGCGATCGCGCTCGTGAGGTTTTGGTGTGACACAAGTTTCTGAACATGTCACCCGACTAAAACGATTTTAAAAACGTTATCACGTCAAAAAATCATTAAATATCACAATCCCATATAACATATACGTACTTGAACATGAACTTAAGCGTGGCGCCCACGGCCGCGCCCCAGAACATGAGGTAGAGCAGCAGCTCCGTGCGCGAGCGGGACGGCAGGGCGACGCTCGCGCACAGCATCGACACCGCCACCAGCAGCACCGACGGGAACTGCACACAATATATTATTTAATATAAAATATACATAGATTATAGTAGAGCCATTTTAATAGGCAACATTTGACAATTCAACAAAATTCGACAACGTAACCTAGTAACGACGACATAGAATAACATGTTATTTCGTTTTGTTAGAACTGTACATTTGCTTAACTTTTTTCAATTACGATTACATATTTATAATAATAATGACCGGTACAAGTAATTTTAAGATTTGATTTTACTGATAAACCATTCTAAACATAATAAACAATTTCTGATTTAAAGAACTGGCGTCGCTAAAATTTTGTGTCAATAAACCTTTATTTTTTTTAAATACTAGAGACGTTACTCTTAAAATCGAAATCGGACATCTAGAATCGAATGCATTGATTACTTGTGAATAAAAAAATCATCATAAATGATTAAATGCGTAGTGTTTTTTTTTTATTATGAACATACTTGTCTTATGTTGCTCCTTAAATTTACGAAAGAAAGTATATTACTGGGATAGGGATTCGCCTGATGAATTTTAAAATTGACATGTGTTTTAAGTTCGATTGACAAATGTTTCAAGTCCGTATCGATTAATTCACTTTAATCGATGTTTATAAGCAGGTTACCTCTCTTCGAAGATAAAATTGATAAACGTCAAATGTTGCCTATTAAATTGGCTCGACTATAAATACAAGCTATGTGACTAAGGAAATATTTAGCTTTCGACTGGTGAGTACTGCGAGTACAAACAATGTTGATAATGACTATTCATAAATGCTTGTAGTTTACATGAATAAAAAGGTTTTTTAGTTTGATTTTAGCACTTGCACGGCGCGAGAGACTTAGTGACGCTAGCTAAAATATACCATAGTAGTGTAATAATACTCACGGTAACATATTTCCAGTCCCTGTCTCTGCGCAGCGGGCACTGCACTGTGTTGCCCTCACCATCTACTACCAAATACTTGCCCAATAGCAAGTCGATTGAATCCTAAAAATGAAAATATGTATGAAGTAAATTGATCTTATGTGACATATCAAAACGATTTGAAAAAATAAATATCCATCACACTGAATAAACACAAAAAATTAACGGATTTAAAACGCGATTTATCACCCCTCATTCCAAAACCATTACAGTATATTCATAGCGGCATCAACTATAAAAAAACACGAACCTCGTGAAAATTATACAAAAAAAAATCCGTTTTAAATCCGTTAAAATTCTTATTAATACCAACAAACCTGTCTGTAGCCGTCGCTAAAGTTGTTCTTATAGTATCTGGTGAGCGAGTTGATCCCGTCGCGTATGAGGCCCATGCGCGTGCGCTTGCCGGTGCGGGTGAAGTCCGTCTTGAGCGCGCCCGTGCCCGAGTACTGCACGGATATCATGTCCGCGTGGTCTGCCCATACCTGTGTCGTTAATAAAGATTTATTAAATTTTTGGTGTTATTTTTTGATAGTTTTACCACAGTAAACAAATGGGAGCAGTAGCAAAACTCCCGAAAAAAACGTTCAAACGGCTCACTGACACGTTTGTATAAATTATTCGATGTGTGTATTTATACGTAATAGACTTGTATTGACGAACATCTTTAGCGTTAATATCTGTTTAGCAGTACCCGTAAGTCACTTTGATGCGTATGTTTGCGTGAGTGAGCGGCTTCGAACGTTTTGTAGGAGTTTCGCTACTGTTCGTATCTGTTTACTGTGTTATAATGTGATTATAATATTAAATTTGATGAAATTGCACGTTGTAACGGCAATTTGTTTATTTCTAATTTTGCTTATCTTATGACAAGATTCAATGTAAATAAAATACAGAAATAACCATTCCAATATCAATAAGTACTGAATTTTATTACCATTTAACTTTAAAACAAAAACTAATTTTTTCCTCAAAGAAAAGAGGAAAACTTACACAATTGAACAGCGCATCAAAATGCGGTATCGGATCTTCATTACTCGTGATCGTCAACATCCTCAGCAGGTGTACCAAGTGCTTCCTCGCTAGTAGACTCTGCACCACATTAGTTCTATCGAGACAGTCCACACAGTTGGTGCGGAACACGCCCGTCTGACGCATTATGACGGTCTCACCGCGGCTGAGGAAGTAGCCGAACTCTTTCTGTGAAACGTATTGGAGGGTTAATTGAAGTAATTGAAGTGAAAACTTCTTTAGCGGCGTTGGGTATAAAATCTTAAACTCGCGTCAGGACACGTGACCTGATCGAAAAAGCGTAAGACGGATGGATATCAAACATGCTCAACATTAATAATCAAGTTTTCACTTCTGCCGACACTCCCGGAGTGCAACCCGTCTTTTTTTTCTGAGTATATGTATAGTCGGTAGTAGTACGGAACATCGTACGATCCGATGCGCAGAAAATAATTTTAGGTATTCCGCCCGCACGCACCTGCACCTAACTTCCGAACCGCCATTAAGTTTGAATCGAACTGTAATGCTGTTAGATAAAAGCTGTATTTAGTAAAATTGCTCTAATTTCAAACTAAATTAATTAAAATGTGACTCACGAACACTAAATTGAAACACGATTGAATATTTTAAAGTATACGGTCGAACGGCTCGCAGTGCATCAAGTTTATGTTTATTGTTTTTGTAGATATTGGCATGTTTCGTAGCACTCGTAGCACATAAACTACGTTACGTGTTCATGTGCGGTCGTAGCAAATGCCACAACTCTACAAAGGTGTAGAACGGCTCGTAGCGCATCACAGATTTCGTAGCTCATAGACTATTTTAACTGTTCATGCGCTACACGATCCAGTAGCACACACAGCCAATCATAGCGCATGCCGCGACACTTCGCGTGGAAGACGAACGGCTCGTAGCGCAATGTCATCACGTAGCAGATTGATACAGGCATAAACTAAATTACCTGGGCCTCAAGTCTGCTATTACAATAGTGTCAGAATGGTCTATC
>CAJQZN010004169.1:0-12365 GCA_907164685.1 Colias eurytheme | reverse complement strand
TATTCCCCTCCTTTTCTAATGGGTTTCATCCGACTGCGATTTTTTTTTGTTTCAAAAATTATCTACTCTAGTCTATATGTGCTTAGCATGCCGTTGTAATATATTAGAAAATGTAGTTTCCTTTTAACTTACGCTTATATTGGTATTCGCTTATGATATATAAGTACTTGTACGAAAGCAATAATTTCAAAATTTCTATTACCATGCAACATATTATTTATGTTTATAGCGACATTCTTCCGTTCTTGTAACGAGAATGTAAAATATTACCACTGTTCCCACTCGACCAACACCAAAATATATTTAAAGAGTACGAGACGGATCCGATACGACAAAATCCTTTTTCATCTTATTAGTTAACCTAACTACTAGAGAAGTTTAGTCTTAGTACCAATACTAGCAGATAAAATCAAGTATTACTAGAATCGCTTGAAAGGCTCGAAAACAAAAGAAACTAACTTTTCAACAAGGTCAATCCAGACAATTAGTGTTAGATAGGTAAAGCACTCTTGACTTCTAACCTTCGTCGAAGGATACGAAACTTTATCTTAGATAAGGTTGTTAATAATTGAATAGATTCTCTTATTTTCACGTCGGACTTAATCTTTAACACTAAGGGCTGATTTTTCAATCCTTGGTTAAAACTTATTCGTCGAATAATGTATAAAACTACCATTTTAAAAACGTATTCTAATTGCCCGTATTTGACAGTTTACGTGACATTTGAATATTATTGTGTAATAATAATAATAATAATAATAATAAATACACTTTATTTAGCACCAAATAAAAACAGACAATATAACAAAAGAAAAAGACAATATAATATAAAGCCAAAAAGGCGGCCTTATCGCTACTGAGCGATTTCTACCAGGCAACCTATGGGTAGGATTTTGAATTAAAAAGGGGAAAAACAATAGGTGGTGCAGTAATGAAAATTAATTGTAATAGATTTAAACCAAATAACTACTTATATTATAAATACATATATACATAATGAATATAATTTAAAAATACATATGTATGATATATACATATATATATATAGGTATATAATTATATATTAATACAAATAATACATATATGTAATATACAAAAAAATAAATAAAAATAAACAAATACAGTGAAAATACTAACTATTTATCTGGGAGGAGAAATGATTGAAAAATTGTGTAATACTTTATTGGACGAATAAGTTTTATCCAAGCATTGAAAAATCGGCCCTAAAACAAATACATAATACGCTATAGTGAAGCTTCTTAAAGCCTGTTTTATTTATGATATTTTATTGTCTTTTATTGCTACCTCATTGATCATGACATATTTACTGAACTTGCTATATTATTACAGCACAATTACAACATACGTTATAAAGAACTAAATTAATGAAATCGTATCGTATCCGCATCGTATAAACACTCCTTCGCAGCTATATTTGCGGTGCGATAAACGACAATAGTATTTGTGCGTGTTCCTGCGGGCGATAGACTATGGCATTACATAACTGGGGGTAACCACTTTGCCCTAGCAGTATTATATCCAGTGTGGGAATGTGATGGCGCTAGACGACGCATAAAGCGCTGTCCTTTTTCCACACTGGAAGTAATACTGCTTTAAGACATCATGGCTGGTCTCAAGTAGAACAATACAAGTAGGTACACATACATTGTTGGTGTTTTCTGGTTCAATTGGTTTTTGGATTTTCACATTTACGAGCCATTTTTATGGTCGTGGATGGTCTGATTTATTGGATAGTTAATGTAAAGTTTAAAGTTTGATGTTGAAATAAGTCTTTCAATGGGTAGTGAAGATGTATAAGACTTGTTTGATGTTAAGTGCAAAGAAACAAGTGTATCTTTAATAGACAAACGCATTTATTTGATAAGATAGTCATTGTTTATGAGTTATAGCATTTATGGAATGTCTTTTCAATGTTTTCTGGTAATAGAAATTCTTGATAAGAAATGGGAAGAGCATTATTTCATTTTAATCGTTTTTTAATTTAATCCTTTACTGTAAAAAAATCAATATGTATATTGTATAAAACTCCAAGGTGACTGATATAGTGATCTATCAACGCATAGCCCAAACCACTGGACGCATCGGGCTGAAATTTGGCATGCAGGTAGATGTTAGGACGTAGGCATCCGCTAAGCAAGGATTTCTCGAAATTCTTGCGGGAACGGGGAAAAACGGGGATGCACGTACAAAGTCGTAGGCGGAAGCTAGTTATATCATAAAATTCATTCTTTAATATTGAAAAGTGTAATAAATTGGAATAAGTACATTAAAGCATTTAAATGCTATAAAACTGAAATATCAAATTCGAAGAACAATTAATGTAAATTAACAAATCAGTTACTAGATTTAATCAGGTATGAAAACTGATTAACCGTTTGAACTGGTCCATCCACTTTATCTTGATATGACTCCAACCATTTTAGTGATAATGTCATTTTATGTACAAAAATGTTTTGTACATTTTCTCTCTTTTGTCTTCTTTTGATATAAAGAATTTATTACGTCTTTATAGAGTTTTATACTCAGTAATATTGCTTTATTCCATATTGTTTTTGTCTCAAATTCCTTAGAAAGACTTTAAAATTGTATATAGTAATGTGCTATTAAAATAAAAAACCGAGCGAATGTTCAACCCTATCGACCACGAGAAACTAATTTATAAGCACGCAGTAACTAGATACCTGGAAAATTTTAATTAAAATTTATTACGAATAGGTACCATTATTATTCAAGTCTGAGTCTAAAACTCTACGAAAGATGTTTGAAATATTTTATTACCTACATTATTTCTATTTCAATTAATCAAATGAATGAAAACTCGTAAACAATAGCAGAGAAGAAGTACGTAGACCTACATAATAGTAACATTATTCATAAAAATTCAGATAAAAAATATTTTCATAAGAAATAACTACCTAATACAATGTGTAAAACAAACGAGCAAAGTCGTGTGCGAAAGCTAGCAAAACACAAAACTCAAACAACAAGAAAACACGCTGTCTTTCTGTTTGTCTTTAAGGTAGTATAAATAAAACCCGCGCGACAATGTTTAAAATTCATTGAACATTTTGTGGACGAAGTCTTACAGTTCTAGCTGTAAATAATTTTATTCAAGCCTTTTGCTCTTCATTTTAATGTTAAATTTACTCAATTAACTTAATATGAGATGGGTTCTTTGAGAATATAAATGAAACAATATAATTAGTTGTTACGGGGTAAGTACTGTTATGAAGATAAATTGGACGGTCGTTAAATATTTTTTTTACGTTGGAACGATTTATTTAAATAGAAGTTTCTTGAAATAATCTGTGGCTTGAACAATATACCTTTTTAGCGTAAATATTCAATTTGATTAGTAAATAGCGTAAGTGTAGCTAAAATCTATCTTTTATTAACCCTATCGTGGCTAAGTATTAATATGATTTTTTTTTCTAACTACACATATTCTAAAAAACAATTTTTTCACATAAGATTACAAAAAGAAAAGTAAGAATCGCTTACAGAGAAAATATAATTTATAACATAATGGCTTAGCATTGCACTTACAAAAATATTAAATTATTGTTTGAATATGAGCTACAAAGAGCATTGTGAAGAAGAATAATTATTAAATAATTGACTTATTTCATGCGACCCTAAAATAAATAAATTTTATAAGAATTACTCATGAAATAAGCTGAAATAAAAAACAAGACTCAGACTAGATTAAATACGTCAAGGAAAAACCTGGTAAGGTCGATTCAGGTTTCATTAATTGCCAAATAAAAACACGGCCTACGGCTACTTACTTACTATAGTAACATAAAAAAGGATAAAATAAATAAGCAGATTATAAATTTATCAATAAACAATTTCATTGTATCGTTATTATAATTAATAAAAAGTTTATTTAAGGCTGAGTTTGAAGTATTTTTGTTAAAATAATAAACGGTGGAGAAAATATTTGCTTTGCTCTGATTAAAATATTTTATTTTCAATGATGTGTTTGATTGTTATATTGGATTAATTGAAAATAATGCCATCAAGTTTACTGTCTCCACTTTAATTTACTTCAATCGATATTTTCATTAATATATATATACAAATCTCACCTTGTGCCCGTGTTGCTATGTTTGATTTTTTAAATTTGGTTGTAGTAATATCTATTGGTAATGAATTCCAGATAAAATCAGTACTTTAGCAATCATATTTATAAGCTTTCAAAACGTCCACGTCCACATAATATATAATACTTAACCCGGATTTCCACTATCTAATTCTTACCAAGAGCCTCGCATTTACAACGCGATAAATTACCAAATTTAAGGCCAAGTTACATTTCTCTTTAAACACGCACTTGAATATCTTGCCCTTAACACGCAACATTTAAGGCCAGGTCATACATCTGTGTATCTTGCCCTTAACACGCAAAATTTAAGGCCAAGTCATGCATCGGTGGATGAGAGCAACTTTCGAACCTCCCCTTAAATAGCTATATTACTTAATTACTCGGAAGACCGTGCGAGCGGCTAACAATGAATCAAGCTGCACTACCCGGCTAAGCGATTAGTGCTGTAGCCGCATTCACCGCAGCTAGTTGATGGTTTATTAGCTGGGCTCATTTAAATTAAACGTCGATTTCATCGGGTACATGTGGAGACTGTATAAAATGGATTTCAACCGCAATCCATTACTCAATATTTTGAATCAAAACTGTGCGGTTTAAGTGTCTCTGTTTGTTTAAATACAGCTACAAATACTTTACAAGAAAGTTTTCTTAAAAAGATGGTAAATATCTTAAAACGCACACGCCCCGCAAACAGCAGTTCATAAATATAAAAAAAGTACACATTATTAAAGCGTTTCTTTTTGTCTATGTACATATATGTATTTAGTTTTAAAGAAAAACCCAAAAAATATACCCAAATTTTTATCTCGCTACTTATACACTAAACGAGGCTACGAAAATCGGGCGTAAAATATCCATTTTATATTTATTGTCAACATTATGGAAAGGTCAGAACGCTGCGGTGTGAATGGTAGATCCTGCAACGTGTCCCCCATAGAAAATTAGAGAGCATTGTATGCTTGCTACGTGACCCTACAGAAATACCTCACCTTCTTCACACAAGCGAAAATACAACCAAAACTAACGTTTCAATGAAATATACGAACTCCCCAAATTTTTACGTGACCACGACCTGAGTATATCAAATGCCAATTACATTAGGGAAATCGCCATAGATTTGTGGACAGTTAAGAATAATGAGCGAAGCGGTTTAACACAAAATAAAACACAGTCCGAACCGCGGCCAAAAACTTTGTATGGACAATTTGAACGGGCTCCAACAAGACAATGACTATGCCCGAAAGCGTTTTACGTCTGCCAACAACCACAATAAACACGACTGGCAATTTTGTCACAATTCATTGGGCCTTATCTTGACCGCGGGGCCCATATCCGAACACCAAGCAATTATAATTAAAGCTGTGCTATCGAATCTACTCACATCCATTGCTGCTTTTGTACGCATTATACCCAATATTCACTAACAAAACCTTCAATGTACGAATCGTTTGTGATTGTTTGACGCAATTGAGCGTAAGGAAAAGTTACATAGAAATAGCCATCCATAACGAAACACGAAGTGAGGCGATTCGTATCTATCTCTTAATAGAGGAGAATGTCTTCCAAAAGACAATTGGACAGTATTTCCATGAATAATTTGACTTGATGGTTAGTTATCTTGATTAGGCTGACATTTGATATGGGACGGTCAAGGGAATATGTGATGTGTATTCTGTTTGTGATTATATCGATTTCAGCTTTGACGTTCATACGATACTGAGGAGTATCGGGTTCCGGACACTTTCTATGAAAATTTGTTAGATATAAAGAAAAATATGCGAAAGAAATTTCTTAGGGAATTCCTGGTATTGTTATAATAGGTGAAAGGGTAGAAAAACTTTTCCTTAACGCTGTTATGACATAGAGGTGTAACTAAAGGTTTTTAATAATACTTCGAAAAGCGTGATCTGTTCCTTTGTCACTTCCGGGAACTCTCGACCTCTTTAACAATGATTAATGCAGTCTGAAGTCTTCAATTAAGTAGGAGGTAAGTCTTGAATATCATGAATTATGTACACATAATGAATGGACCAGGTCACTCAAATTGAGGCGAATATTAATTAAATTATTGAGAATCTTAATCTTAATACTATTATAAAGGCGAAAGTTTGTAAGGATGGATGATGATGTGTTCACATAAAAACTACTGAACCGATTACAATGAAATTTAGCATACATATAGAGGGTAACTTGGATTAACACATAGGATAGGTTTTATCCCGGAAATCCCACGGGAACGGGAACTATGCGGGTTTTCCTTTGAAAACGCGGGCGAAGCCGCGGGCGGAAATCTAGTCTATTATAGATTCTGCTGGCCATACCAAACTGGCATACATTTTCTTGGAAGTCATAATCCTCCTTCTAGTGCAGTGGAGTGGAACAGCAAACGAGACTAAAATTAGCAAGTTGGCAAGTTCTCATTAGACTCAACTGGGTTGCAGATCATCCGCTTGAGAGGGTCCGAATCAGAAAATCGACTTACCTTATTATCTTCTACATTGATTATGAGAAATTTTCTTGGAAATTTAATGAGCATCTTTGCGAACTTAATCCTATTGCATCCTGTAGTTCGATAATCGGAAATAAAATATTTAGAGATATAATGTTGTATTTATCTATTGACTTCATGTTTTTAATAGATAAAAAAATTGAAATGTATATAGTAATTTTTACTACTGAAATGGAAAGGTCGAATAATTCTTCTTTATTCTAATGTTTATTTGTATACGCCATAATTGCTATTAATTTTTCTGCATATAATGCAAACTTGAAATACCCATGAACTCTAGAGCTTACTATCGTAGTTACACAGCCCTGACAGATTAAATACTACATTGAAATTTCAGATAGAAACTGAACAGAATTTTAATGAATTGCACCTATCTGGCGAATCTGCCTTTAATCATGACGAGCTTTGATCGGACGCCCAATGAAAAGGATCGCATTTCGGCCAATAAGAGCCTTGTAATTAGTCGCTGCTGGGAATCCATTGCTCATTACATGCACATATTAAATTATAGAGTATTCACTGATATTTACGGACTTTTCAACGCTTTTCATTGCTGGACTAAATAATATGCATTCATATTCCAAGCTAATTGATGAGTCGATTTTTAAAATCTGCATCGTACTTTTTTCAACTCGAACTACATTTTTTTTAACATTTCCACATCAACCTTTATGACTAACTTCAGTGTTATTTCATAGAGTCGAAATTTACTAAACATTACATTATTCAAGTAACTGGTATCAGTAAAATTGGAAATAATAGTCATCTTAGACCTATTTTAATATCTGTGCAACTATTTCCAACGGTTGGTCACTAATAAATTATGATTTTATATATTTTTTAATCATAGTGCAAGCGGAACATAATATACACGTCAAAGACAATTAGTGCATTGTAATTGCTGTGATCTGTCTAAGAAGCTTTCATTATCTTGATTGATCGTTGATTAATTATGCTTGCTATTATATAAGTTAGTTAGTCATGACGGTACTAGCTGGATATTGACCTTGCATTTAAGTTGCATTATATCCTAGTTATATTACAAATGTATGATACATGCATGTTGATGATAATTATATGATGATGATGTTGAAATGATAGTTATATTTTAATTTTATGCAAAATTAATTAACTCGATCGAATATTCATTAAATTTGATGAAATATAGATTTTTGTTTTGATTTAAGAGATTTTAGCAAATGAACTAGGTACTTCTTTACCCCGTTACCATACAGCAAGTCTCAGGTTCTAGCTAGTCTTTATGTATAATGTATTAATAAATACTTATGAATAACTATGTCGGTTGTGTTCCTGCGGGCACCCGCGATACCGCCATGTTATTGTTTAGCGTTAACCAGGGTTTAATTCGGTACAAGTCCGACACAAACCACGGCTCTAATTTCTATAGGGACTTTTGAACCCAGAGTTCGAGCACAACCAATGTTTGTCTCAACTTATTCGACTAGCAACAGCCTAACTAATATAACATCATCAGTTTAATTGAAAATGGTTAATGTTTATAAACTATGGAGACGATAGCAGCAGTTACATCGCAAGCAAATTTGGCTTATTTTTACGCCATAAAATGCTAAAAATAATAGATAAACCGTAGTCCCATAAAATACACTGGGGTCACAGATTTGCCGCGCGCCCGCGGCTTGGCAGCCTTTCAGGGAATATTCAAACTCTTTTTGCACTTTGAATGCATTTTACATTCTTAATACTTCCCGCAATTGGTTGTGAATTATGACCAAAATGGCGCCCGATCTGCATCTGTAGTCTGAATTCTGAATGGAAATAATAGCTGCTGCGCCTGATGAATCTTTGTGACACTTCACGCGGGAGATTAAAATTTTTGTTTATACATTTTGAATATAGTTTTGACCCGGTATTGTTACGTGGTTTTAATATGAAGAGCGAACGATCTGTACGAGTGTGATATGACCTCATATGACTATATATTCAACTAGCTTTCCGAAAGCGGCTTCGCGCGTGTTGTGTAAAACATAAAAAATCGCATCCAATTCCATTGCGTTGTTTTAAAGTTATACATAGGGACAGATAGACATCGTAAAGCGACTTTGTTTTACTGTTGTGACTACGAAAAATTATAGTAAATGTTGATAATATTATTTGCTTTATCTATATCCCATCTTTTGAAATTAGTTTTGAGGTCTCAAGTGGGGTGTTTTATCGCGATTAAAATGAATAAGGCATGAGACTTTCAAACATTTATAAACGGCAGTACGAAGCTCGCTGGGTTATTACAAATTTAAAAAGTAGTATATTTTTGTTTAGTATTAGGTAGCTCATCATTTAGAAACTTGTTTGCCTTTGAGTAAATAAATGTCAAAACGATAACAAATAATGAGGTAAAATTACACTAAACAATATTCCCTTAAAATTTGTTTCGAGCTATAAAATGACAAGGCAACATCTCCTCACATTCAATTAAATTGAAAAATTCTTTGCAATTCGCGTCGTTTTGAGTAGAAAACATTTCGCTTGCTTTGTTACTGTTTACGTGCAAATTGCACGTAATTTAACATGCACTTTAGTTCTTTTGATAATAGCTGTTTGCTGCCGTTTTTTGTAGGAAACTCGTCCAATATTCTGTATGGGTAATATTTTCTGCTTTAATGACAACGCTTTCAATGACTTTATTTTTCATCAGACTTTGTACGGGTACAAAGTCTGACTTTGTACTACTATAATATGTATTATGAAAGGGAAATTATGTGCATAAATAAAGTTAATTATGTCCCGATTATGATGTCCTATGGTAGTTAACACATACAAGTTGTAAATCTATAATATAATGTAAAATAAATAATCGTCTTGTCCACTGTACCATTATACAATATATTATCTACTTTCAAATTGTATCTTTAATGCTTCAATGAATAGCAGGATAAGCGGCTACAAATGGAAACCTGATAACAAGAAGATTGTTTAAATAATCAATGTTTCAACAAAGAAGTTTTCCACTGCCGTTATGCGTGCTCAAATATTAATAGAGCTATCAAAGGTCAAAGGTTTAGCCCATGAATAAGTTATTGTACTGCCGTGAGATGACGTCAGACTTTTTTACCCTACTGGACATAGGTGCCATAGTATATTTAATGTAGGTGCTCTGGGACAAACAGTTTTGCGGCGTTTATCATAATGGGAAGATAATTTTGTGCTATTTATGTAGACTGTAGAATGATGCCAAATCGTATCATAAAAAAACGTATGTTAATAATGTGTCGTATAAAATTTAGTTTTACCTATGGTTTATTTCCGAGGATTTAAACGCGAAGCACAGGAAGCACGTCTTGTAATATTAAATATTAAATTTTTATCACAGAAACAACATGGTAACAAGTAGAAGACAGAAGTATGTACATAATATCTATGTAAAATAAAACAACGAATTTGATATTATATCCACAAAATCATATTTTATTATTGTGTATAAATTACATACGAATTCAAAAATTTAAGTCAAAGACATTAAATTAAGACAAACATTTAATTTTAGACAAACTCATTTTCTTCGACCAAAGGTACTTTAAAAAACAAAAATATGTACACGTATACATTTAGATCAACAAAGAGAACAAAGGCCATATCACTGTCACATTCTGCCTTTGTAGTAACTTAAAAGGTTATTTTTCTATAAATGTATTATCTAAAGTATGTTTAAATTTAGCTCTACGTTTGACCCAGTAACATATTATGTGTATATCTTCTTATATATAAAAATGAATCGCAAAATGTGTTGGTAAGCGCATAACTCGAGAACGGCTGAACCGATTTCGATAATTATTTTTTTATTATATTCCTTGAAGTACGAGGATGGTTCTTATGTAGAGAAAACGTAAACATGTACCACGGGCGAAGCCGGGGCGGACCGCTAGTGTATAATATAAATCTTGAGGATTTTTCAAGAAGCCTAAATTCAGATAAGACTATTGAAAATATTGTCGAAGGGTGCAGTTTTGGTCTAAATCTAATTTAATGTAAATTTATAATCATTAATAAGTAGTTAATGTTTATACATTCGTGTATTTTCTTTGTTGATATTTCCAATATTTATGTTTTCTATATTGTCTAAAACAAGCAATCTGCTCGCTATTGTATCTTTGCCACTATACCAAAGACCAGTCAGATGGAAAACAAATGATAAAAGATAACATTTGAATAATGTTTGAATACGTCTATTTAAATAATTTTCCCATACGTCTCGCACGAATTGAAGTAATAAAACTAGGGTACTCGTTCAATGTAGGTACGAATAAATAATTTTATTTTATTCTCATAATATATTCGGCGAATTTTGATAAAGGTATGTGTACAATTTATCAACGAAATGTAATAAATTTGTTTTCGTATTTTTGTTATGTAAAATCATGAAGTTAAATTATATTTGCTGGGAAATATTCATTATTTCTTGTTACACGTGTAACGCGTATAATTTATTTAAAACTAGGACAACATTCAAGCTTAGTCTCTCAAACTAAATGAACCTTATGTTTAAGTGGAATTGCGTCATAGCAGTTCATTATAACAACATATTCTTAAAAAATACATTTTATGAGAACTGGTGTAGTGGTACCTACAATTTTAAATAACTTCCCTCAATTAGTTCATTGTAACTTTACCCAGTATTAGTTTATTAAGCCTGATAGTTTTACACTTTAAAGAATGAAGACATTATTGGTCCTTCGAGTCGGATACATTAAAAAACGCGCAAACAAAACTAAAACGCCAAGTTTGGTAAATGTCATGGATTGGTAATTTAATTTTAGTTGAAAATCTACTGGTTGGAACAATTTGTGGTTTTGTGAACGCCATTCCCTTAGTTAACAGTTCCGATTGACCTAATTCAAGGCGATAGCATAGTATAAAGAGAAAAGTAAGTTATCTTCGAACAAACGTACATCGCGCTATTTGTATTTACGCGGAGCAGTTGGTCACGTCCCCCGTTCATGTACGTACGTAAGTTTGACACACGCACACAACGCCGCTCGGTTCCTTCTCATGGTCTCGTGAGGGCCGCAATATTGCTGTGAGCGGTCGGTGTTTGTTTATACAATTATTTACAATATCAATGTGACAAGTGACAACCCTGCGCCTCGCGAGTTTAGGTACCTTGCGCTCCTTAACACCGGGAGTCGGCCTACTTGTCTCTTTATACTATGGCGATAGTTTCACTTATCGGCTTGAGACAGCTTCTGCTGCGGCCATTATTATGTCTGCATGTATTAGCAGAGCCATTGCACTAACTTGTTATTAAGGTCATTATCTTATAGTATTAAACTGTGAACGCAATCTAATGTTATTGGAAATATTTAGCACAATATATTCTACTGTTAATTTATCACGGGAGTCGAAGATGGAAGGATTCTCCTGTCTCATTTGGATTATTTCTTATAGCTTGCTTTGGTGGTAATAGTCAACTTTCGGAATAAGTCATCATTGCTCCTATTCCTTTATTTACAGTAGATATCCATATTTATTCATTATGTACACAATTTCTTAGGTGACCTTCTAGGTGACAGAACTTCTTAGGTGTTGATTTCACGGAATCTGTTTTTTATTTTAAGCTTTTTAGTATTCCATGTATGCCAAATATCCGGCCCTTACCCTTATAAAGAGATATCGGTGTTTCTTTTATCTTACATATTTTCTATATTTTCTTACGAACTATTTTATACAATGAAAATAGCGTAACATCTTAAC
>CAJQZN010004074.1:0-16137 GCA_907164685.1 Colias eurytheme | reverse complement strand
AAAATTTGAGGAAAAAGGTCTTTCTTTAGTTGATAATTAAATATGTACCTATGTGGTAAACATATATCGAAAAACGTAGCTAAATTATTAGAATATTTTTTATGAAATATTCATCATCATCATATCATAAATCCATACTTAATATTATAAATGCGAAAGTAACTCTGTCTGTCTGCCTGTTACTTAATCACGCCTAAACTACTGAACCAATTTTTATGAAATTTGGTATGGAGATATTTTGATACCCGAGAAAAGACATAGGCTACTTTTTGTCCCGGGAAAATCACGCAATCCCGGAAATCCCACGGGAACGGGAACTATGCGGGTTTTTCGTAGACTGCGCGGGCGAAGCCGCGGGCGGAAACCTAGTATGAAATAATCGATTTTGTTTTACATCAAGCCTATTAGCGATAACGTAATAAGCCAACGAGTGTGATAAGATGTTCCCATTGATAAGCTGATAAAAGTCCTCGAAGCGACACGTCACATTAAATAAATTTAATTTGCAATTTTCAAGGTAGATGCTAAACAATCATATGACGATGTCGTGGCGCTATATTCAGGTTTTAAAACATTTTTAAAATCAACGTAAATAGGACTTACCTTAGATTATATTATATTAACAAGGGACCTGTAATTATAGTATTATAACTGCAACGTATGATTTTTAATTGAATTTTCAGATACTAAAATAAGACCTCACCAAATTTCAAATATTTGTGAAACTATTAATAAGGTTACGTAGACCTCAAACAATCTTACACAATCTTACAAACTTTTTACAATCTTACACAATTTTAAAATCCCTACGAAACTAATCAAGATGATACAGGTCGCCACCAAAGAAAGCTGGGCTGTGATAAAGGTAGGCTCGGAGGTTACAGACTCATTTGAGGTGCTCACAGGACTGAAGCAAGGAGATGCGCTGTCACCCATGCTGTTCAACTTAGCACTTGAACACATCATCCGACACATTATTACACTCGATGGTGGAGTGCAACTGCATGGACAGCATAAGGTGATAGGGTATGCCGACGATCTTGCGTTACTAGGAGGTAGGAAGGAAGAGATAGTATGTGCCGCACTCACTCTGGAAAGGGAAGCAAAGAAAATAGGCCTGCGAATCAACCACGGCAAAAGCGAATACATGCATATGCGCCGATACAAAAACAGCAGGATACCTAGGATCGACCTGTTAGTAGGAGACACTGTCTATAAAGGTGTGGACAAATTTAAATATCTGGGATGCACTGTGACCGATACGTACACGAGGGAAGAGGAAATTGATATAAGAGTACAAAATACCCTCCGCTGCAGTGCAGCCTTACATAAAATACTGGTGTCGAAGATCCTCAGCAGACGAACGAAAATCTTAATCTATAAAACCATATTAAGACCTATATTAATGTACGGCTGTGAGACATGGACACTAACACAAAAAGAAGAAGGCAAGCTCCTAGTCACTGAGAGGAAGATCTTGAGGAAGATGTTTGGGCCAGTGTTAACAGAAGAAGGAATTTGGAGGAGGAGGAAAAACCTGGAACTTGAAGACCTGACCTGACCTAATGGCTGAGCCAAATATAATCGGTGAGATTAAATCGCAAAGACTCCGATGGCTCGGCCATGTAGAAAGAATGGGGGAAGATCGAGCAGCGAAACGAGCGTACCTGGGACGGCCATCTGGACGCCGTCCGGTTGGCCGTCCTAGGTACCGCTGGAAAGACGAAATCGCCAAAGACCTGCGCACCCTCCAAATCGAAAACTGGCAAGAGATGGCGCAGGATAGAGTAAAATGGAGGCTCTTATTGTCGGAGGCCAAGACTCACTTTGGGTCCCTGCGCCACTCCAGTAAGTAAGTAAGTAAGTAAGTAAGACCTCAAACACCTTCAAATTTGTTTTCATTGAAAGATTCATGAAAACATACGCATAAATAATGTCGAGACAAAGTTCCTACAATGAAATTAAAATTTGAGGCAAGGCATTCAAGTTCAAGTTCCTGTACCTATAATATTTATTATATACTACATTTTGTTGAATTTCTTTATATTATATAAGGAGTATATAAGGAGTTATGCTTAGCGGGTAAAATACTGAAACGACTTCTTGGAAACGTATATAATATTATAATATAGTAGTTTAAGGTATGTACATAAGGCAAAAAACAGGAACAGCTCTACAATGAGAGCAATGGAGCAAATACAGAGAGCAACTTATGACATAATTTTGATTAGCATAGAATAAACGTGTGTGTGTTAGATGTAATTCGAAAAATGCAAGTTGATTAAAGACATGCATACTTACTTAATACCTACTGAGAGAGCAATATGTCTAGGTATAATAGTCAATATGATGTGAATTTGGAATTCCGTGAATTCCGTGCACGTGTAAGAGATAAGTGGGTAATTTAAGAAACATTAGCCAAATATTGTATTGTCATGAGAAACACAAACATGAAGATTAAACAGCGCTAATGAGGAGGATGACGGCAGAATTTTAAATTTTTGACCATGCTTGTTAAATTTAATTATGATACCTATACTTTTGTCAAAATGATGTAAAAAGCTTACAATAAAATACATTCACAACTTTAGAATTAGTACTTACTTGGTGTACTACTTATAAAACGTATTTAATTCATGTTTCCAGTATGTACATTATTAATTACGCCTCATGAATAAAAGTGGGCTAGTAAGGTTGAACATAGCTCGTTATTAATTTTATCATGAATATGTAAATACATATGTGGTTCTCATGAGGAACTAAAGCCCTTTCTGTTTATTCTTGCTTTGTCCAGGTGCAGTAACGGTATTCAGTACTTGTTATTGTCATACTATTGTGATTTATATAATGTTCTAACGCAGTGTAAGCCGACCATTAGACTGAGTAGTACATGTGTTGTGTTATAAGATTAATATTCCGATAATGGAACACGAAGATACGTTTTTGGACAGAGTATTGAAGATAGTAAAAGACGAATCGGCGCATCATTTACCGTTGATTCAATTTAAACATCCGAAGGATTTAGAGGTAATGTTGAGGAATATTTTATTCAAGGCTAGTGAACATTTTGCTGCCAATTGTTAGTAATTAAAGATTATGAGAGGCAATATTGATTTATTGCAGAAAGACGTGTGCAATGTTTTTTATTGCACATATATTATTTTTGAGTATTTGTATGTAACTGTAATATCACAAAATATATAAATTTATAAAATATATAAATTATAAAGCATTTGAATGCCATTAAAAACCAAAAATATCAAATATCACAAAATATATTCAATAATATAAGAACGCCTTTAGCGATAGCGATTCAGCATTCTCAGCGATTGTATGACAGTCGCAATGCACGGGTTCGAACCTGGCTATGATAAAAATTATAATTCGTGGAACTGCTTTGTTTGTGTGCGTGTTTATACAGGGTGTGTAAATTTAAATCAGATCAATTTATTTTTAAATGAGAGATGATGATGATGACAAACACAAAAGATGAAACAGTGGAGTGAAACCGGAGTTTAATTTTAAATTATCAAAAACTGAGATGAGATGAGATTTGAGATTGAGATTTTTAGTACCAAATTAAATTTAATGCAGTAGGTGCCAAAAATATATTTCCGACGACTATTTTGCAGGAAACTCTTCGCAAGGATATAGATATTTCGGAACCCGTCGCAGATGAAGAGCTGGAGCAATCAGTAAGAAATGTGTTGCAATACAGCGTCAAGACAAACAAACATACCTTTAAGAACCAGTTATATGGAGGAACAGATCCGTATGGGCTGGCAGGAGCATGGATTGCGGAAGCATTTAATACCAGCCAGTAAGTAATTATAATATGAAAATTTAGAAATATCCTATGCTGCAATGATCTTACTCCTTGGTACGAGTATTCAAAAGTATAAATCCATGACCAAGGAGAGTACGTAAGCTAAGATACTTTAGGTCCTGTCTCCGATGGACAACAAACAAAAGGGCGTCTAGCAAGGTGTTCATAGATGAACAGTTGCTTGCCACAAAATAAAGAACCTTTTATCGTGGTTGCCTAGAAGAGATCACTATAATAAGTGATAACACCAAAAAAGTTCAACTAGGTCTTTTTTCTGTAATTAGTTTTAGGTTTCCTGTTTGTACAACTATATTAAAGTTTCAAATAATAAAGACATTTCTTTATTCTACGAAAAAGATATGAAATGCCTCATTTTTGTGTGGGGAACACGGGTCTTCACACGTCATAAAACAGGTCGTCACAATGTTGTATCTGGTGAGAAGCAGATAAACCACGTGATGACGCGATGACAAATAAAAAACGTAGCGGTCACATATATGCTCATATGTTCCTTCACAAATATTGGCAGACGGGTTGTTGAACTTCATGATTGTGTGAATTGATTATTTTCAGGGGACTGGGGCAGTCTTGGATTGCGTATTATAAGTAGAAAGATTAGTTTTTATGTTTGTTTATTTGAATGGCAACGTTTATAAACAAACATAAATATAGTCCGGGCGCTTAATAGTACAGGGGTCATAGCAAGAAAAAAGATTGATGCACTTTCGAATTTGTTGCAAGAATTCGTTATATTATATTGGAATTAACTTCGAAATGCTTTTCATATTTCAGGTATACATTCGAAGTAGCGCCTGTGTTCACGTTAATAGAACAAAAGATGATTCAACATATTCTTCAGCTATTCGGAATTCCCAATGGGGACGGTATTTTTAGTCCAGGTGGCAGTATGTCCATGTTATATGCTATAGTCGCAGCAAGGTTTAGAGCTTTCCCAGAAGTAAAGTCTAAGGGAATGAGAGGTCTACCTGAAATGGTTATATACACTTCGGAAGATGTAAGTATGATAATGATCATTAATGATGTTGGATAGAGTTCATTTTTAAATAAGTTTTATTTATAATTTTGAATAGGAGAGCAACTCATTAGGTAGATATTTTAATATGCATCGCTATTAAAAGCAGGATGCTCTTCTTGACAGTTGGAATAAATGATATCATACTATCGTATTTCCTCAAATTGTATGCAATTTAGAAAACTATGCCAATGACGTGTTTTAATTATATACAATTGATGAATTTTAACAATTACTAGAGAAAGAAAATGTATTGAAATAAATCATTCTGACTGAAAATAACCTTTTCCAGAGCCATTATGCAATTAAGAAAGCAGCACATTGGCTAGGTTTTGGCACGGAAAGTGTTAGACAAATTAAATGCAATCAATGCGGACAAATGAACGTGGAGGAACTCGAAGAAGCTCTTAAAGAGGATCTGAGTAAAGAAAAAGTTCCTTTATTGGTGAATGGGACCGCGGGAACAACTGTTTTGGGAGCTATAGACAACTTGGAAAAGATTGCAGATGTGTGCAGCAGATATGGTGTTTGGATGCATGTTGATGTGAGTTAATTGACCTCTTTATATTATTTCCGCTAATTTATGTTGAGGTTACTCAAAAGGAGAAACTTCTGTTATTAAAGACGTTTTATAACCAGTACTTAGTGTCGTAAGTAGGTATTTATGTATTATTAAGTAGGTGTTAAAGATATTTGAATTGATTTAGTATTCGCTAAAAATATTAATATATGTCTCGCCGTCATTTGGTTGAATCGGCTATTTGATTGAATGACTAGCACGTTCATTGATTGACGACTATCAATTAAGAACTGATTTCATTCAATTATAGTAATTAAGTACTGCATTTATATTTTCTTGGTTAATAATCTCTAAATGCTAATCGTATTTTTTTAAGTCTCAATAATTTTCAACGACCTTTGTAAGTGTAACTGTGTACCGAACTCCAAAGGAGTGCCAATGCATTTTCTTATCGATTCATATTTGTAAATTTATTTTTCAGGCTTGTTGGGGAGGTACGCTGATTTTGTCACATAAATTTAGAACGATGTTGAGAGGAATTGAAAAGTGAGTATTTTTCTATAATAAGGACCGATTTATTATAGTTATATCATAATTTGATAATTATTCAAGAAACCCATATTAACATAGGTAATATTATAAATACGTAATTTAATATTGGTTGAATAAGCTCAAGGAAATTGAGTGTTCTATGTGCTACATGAATTGTAAATTGAAATGACCAGTCAGCGGCTTGATCATGATTGCTAATGATATTAACATTATTAGTGGGAATGTTAACTGTTTTACTACAAACCTTGAAAGCTAGTTGTATCCTAAATACCACTAGCTTTCCGCCCGCGGTTTCCCTATATATGTGTGCTTAATTTCATTGTAATCGGTTCAGTAGTATTTGCGTGAAAGAGTAACAAACACACAAATACACATCCATCCTCACAAACTTTCGCATTTATAATATTATAGTAGGAAGGATTTGATGGGAGAAAATAGTACCACAGATATTATAGTGTATTTTACTAGAAATAAAAATAATTTTAATTCTGATTAAAAGGATACCTAAATCTTAGAATCTTTCAATATCGATTAAATTCAAAATAAACGATTTTAAAATTGTACATTAATTTGCTATATTTAAACAATATATTTTTTTTTACAGAGCAAATTCAATATCATGGAATCCACATAAAATGGCGGGTGCACCTCTGCAATGTTCCTTGTTCCTGCTCAGAGAGAAAGGACTCTTGCACGAATCGAATGCCGCATCTGCACAATATTTGTTCCAGCAGGACAAGTTCTATGACGTGAGATATGATACCGGTGATAAGAGCATACAGTGTGGGAGGAAGGTAGGTTACACAAAAAATAACAACACAATATTTGTGCAACCTTGAGTTATATCCGCATATTTTATATTCTCATTCAAAGGCATTTTTTTGTAACTTTGTCTTGTGCAAAAAATATTTTAAGAAAATAATAAAAATATAATGTATCTACAATCTTCAGCTAGGTATATGATATATCTATCTCGAATTATAAAGCTATATTATATCTTTATCATTTGAATAATTTATGGTTATAATCAGCACCTTAGGTAGGTTCTCAGTTCTGTGTTCGTCAAGATTAGTCCGTAGTTCCAATACAAAACCCAGAGATTTATTTATTAACATTCTTCCCAACCATTCCAGATAGACGCTTTCAAGTTATGGATGATATGGAAAGCTCGAGGAGACGTCGGGTTGAGTCACATGATGGAGTACACCATGGAACTTGCTGAATTTTGTATGGGGAAGGTTGCAGAAAAGCCAGGCTTTCGTCTTGTATCGGCTCCTATACAGTGTCCTAATGTTTGCTTCTGGTATATACCCACGTTCATGAGACACCAAAAGGAAGATGACAGCTGGTGGGAAATTATGCACAAGGTAAGATATTTGCTTATTTGTTGCAAAGTTACTTTGTCGGATACGCTAAAATAACTTACCTACCCTCCACTACCGCCTGGATTATAATACGAATAGTTTGAGAGTCAAATGTAGCAAGTTTTTAGCATAGGGTACCTACAAGATAGATTATACATATACAGTTAGGAAATATGTAATTATTTTCAATATGATTTTATTATGAATCCCTTGCAATATGTTACGCCTACCAAAACCTGATTAGCATTGAAACTCGTAATAATAGGAGTATTGATTACTTACTCGTGTCTCGTATAACCTAAATAATATTATGAACTGTTTTTACTACAGGTAACACCAAAAATAAAGAAGCTATTAACGATAAGTTCCCGCCTCATGGTGGCCTACTCCCCTCTCCGTCAATATAAGAACTTCTTCCGCATGCCGTTCACCTTCCACCCGAGACTTGAAGAGAAACAGATCTTGGAAATGTTGCAAGCTATAGAGGATTGTGGGGAAATGATAACCATGGATATGCTGTGATGCAATAAGAAAATAAACTGGAATTAAAAAATAATCATGATAGATGAGATTGAACGATTTGCGTCTGGACAAAGATTTTGAATCTGCTGAAGACTATGTTACCTGTTCATTATGTATTTATTTTAATAGCCACGAGTATTACTATAAATGTTCAAACCGATCCTTGGAAATATGTCATGGTGGTGTTATGTATTTCTTAATTATACTAAGTATATGGTGCTGAATTTATCTAATAAATATATTTTATAATTATTATTTGTTTTATTGTTTTACTTTTAAGATCAAAGCATAATTCAAAATAATTCATAATGTTTCTTCACAATTGAATGGTATTGATTATGAAAAACACATCAAAATCACAAATATTTATTGTCTAAAACACGGACCGTGTACAGGCCGGGGTGCGCCCGCTCGACATTTGATACATTATTTGACCACCACGGTCACCAGTATATCTCTGATTGTATACAGTATGGAAAACATCTATTCAACAATGTGGGGAAATAAAACACACATCGCTATATCAAATATTTATTGTCTAAAACACGGTATTGGCGAGTATCCACTCCAAGTACATGTCGACCTTAGTGTACAGGCCGGGGTGCGCCGGCTCCCCGCAGCGCACGCCCCACGACACCACGCCGATCGCGGACCAGCGCCCGCTTGACATTTGGTACATTAGCGGACCGCCACTGTCACCCTGGAGAAAATAATTAAGCTATTACATAGCTTCTATCGCGGGCCTTGAGCGCGGGGACCGAATCCAGAAATTGCGTAATGAAAAACCTCACGCTCCCCACTCCGACGGGCGGAGGTGTGGCTTAAAGGCATAGCATGCAATAGCTTTACCGCGGCAGTCCCCGAGTGCCACACGTTTTTTTTATTAGGTATAAATATTACGGCCTATTCTTTGGGAAAGATTGAGTGTGAAGGAAAATTTTATTTTTCTTGTAAAAGACTAGGAACATCCATTTTGCAAATAGGAGATGTCAGAAATGGGTTGTGGCTATAAGGTATAGACTGTGTACAATCATGTTATCTACTGCAAAAGCCAGAAGGAATATTCGGGAATAAATGAACATTACGTCAAATAAGTAGTCGATATTACCTGACAGGCATCCTTGCCTCCTTCCCGGCCTCCAGCACAAAGAGTTTCATCGAACACAGAGTCAGTGAAAGCTTTCACACATTCTTCGTGTCTCCACACAGGTACTGAAACCTCCATGAGGACGTCGCTGTGCGGCCCTCCGTAGAACTGTGTTCCCCAACCTAATAATATAAAAAATTTAAATTTTATCGCAAAACTTGGTACCTATTTTTGTAATTGATTTATACCTATATAATATGTTTAAATCAGCAGATTTCAGATTATTAATTTAACTCCTGATGAGGATCAGTAAAGAAAGGCAAGAAAGCGAGATCAAGCTCCTAAAGTAAATTAACATACTTTGTAAATATGACATTGGGGAATTATTCAATTTCATAGTAGTTCGGTAAATAGTGCCCTTTTTGATGAAATACCTTTTAGGATTTCAGTTAAGCTTATTGTAAACAATTTCCTTACCTATAATAGTGGCAATTTCATTGTCCAGCTGTGTTCCCCTTGGTGGCAAGCAAATTGGCCACACATAAGTATTAAAAACAGTTGGTCTATGTAATTTCAAGATGGCTATATCATTGTGATAGTTAGAGGAATCGAAAAGCTCGTGCTGTCTAATGTCAACGACTCTGAAATTGTATGAGCGGGAGTCGTTGCTTCTACGGAAGTCGTATTCGCCGAGCCGCACGGATAGTTCTTCGGCTTTCCAGCTGAAAAGGTTTTATCGTTTTATGAGATCATTGTAAAAAATTCTACGGATCATGGAATTCTGTATCAGTCAAATCTAGTCTAAGTTCTGCATTGCGCAGAAACTGCCAAATTATCTATTCAACCCAACACCTGAAGATTATACGCTTTATATTTGCGCTCTGACCAAGCCGATTTTCTAACCAAAAATTGTCATCTACAACTAAATTAATAAACTATCAACGTCGATCTAGATGTAGCAAGCAAAGGGGCAGGTGGGCCGTCTGATGTTAAGTAGTCACCTCTGCCCATAAACACTTGAAGCGTTACAGGTGCTTATGAAAAGGACCATCACAAAAATGTCACACACAATTCAACCTACCGTCTAGTACAATGCGCAGCGGTCATCACATGTCGGTCAGTGATGAGAGCTCCCCCACAGTATTGCTCGAAGCCGGGCGGAGTGATGGACGCCATCCACGGCCACTCGCGCGGGTTGGCGGGTCTTGCGCCGGTCACACGGCCTTGTGCGCGTGTGCTTAGACCACAACCTGAATAGTTGAGTTTGGTGATGATGTATGGGATAGTAGAGTGAAAGCTTCTACGAATCTGATATGAGACTGTGTCTAAAGACAGAGCAGTCTCAATACTAAAGAGTACCATGTCTACAAATACGTTAGAATAAGGCGAATAATATGAGCTTTAGAGACAGAGTCCCTGTAGAGACAGAAATGTATCTAGTTACGAGGTGGAATTTATGTAGATAATTGGCAAAATGTTGCGCGGGATTTGGCAAATATGTTTAAAAAATAGGATGTCGTAGTAATTTAGGAAATTGATAATGATCAGAATGGGATGACGTAGAAAGTGAGCTATGATTGCTTCTATAGAAACAATATTATACCTACATATGTTTAGGGTGATAAAGATTAGTGATTAAGTGGTTCCTGGAAATGATTTAAATAAATGATAAATAAAATAGCAACTTACATTCACTCGAAAGAAATATCGGCAACTAGGGTGTAAAATGTAAATAAAACACGTCATTATTTAGAAACCATTTAATATTACACACCTCTGTTATCAGCCCTGGTTATTTTAAGGCTGATTTCATCTTCATCACGCGGTGCGGTGGCAGGTAAATCCCCTGCCAAAGCGTCAGGAGCTGCTTCACCCATACCATCGGGACAGCAAGTACCGATCGATCTATGGAAAAAGTTTTAAGAATGCAATTGACAATTGATAGCGTTTATTACAAATATTTTACATTATCCTAACTTTCTAACTAACATTATAAATGTGAAAGTAACTCTGTCAGTGTGTCTGTCTGTCTCTTCACGCCTCATCCACTGAATCGGTTTCGTGATTTGTATGAGATTTGGTACAAATATAGTTTGAGATATTATGTAGGTATATATAGGATAGTTTTTATCCCAAAAATCCCACGGGAACGAGACCTATGCGGGATTTTTTCATTAACAACTCGGGTGAATGCGCGGGCGGAAAGCTAGTATGTGTCAGTAGGTACTACTACAGGATGTCAGAATCCACTTTAAAGTATTGAAGAAAAATACGTGAATATATTTTGCGTATATAAATATGTTGTAATACCTTATTATCATGCTCAATTTGTTCATTTAACTTTTTACCGATCTATAGGAATGTTGTATATTAAAATTGTAAATATAAGTAATGACCAAACATCCCGATTTGGCTATATAAAAGGAAATCAGTAATTATTTGACTATTAAACTGGCAAATTAGTACTAGATACCCTTATAAATAAGTCTTGTATTTGAACTGAATTAATAAACTTCAATATTATGTACCTATTTCCAATCAAAATATGATCAAACGATAATGTAGAAACAGTTTCATTTTTGTATCATCATTGTTTATTGCATCTAAAAGAAGACACAACAGAGATATAACATAAATTATAAAACATCTTAAGTGCTTATTACAAGCTTATAATATAACGTTATAAGTAAAATATTAAAGGTATAATACTCACGAATGTTGTATAATACAGATATAGTCCATAAACTTCATGAAATCTTTCTTGAACTCATCTTGAATACAATAGTGTAAGTGCCGGCAATGGCCTGTTTTGCCATTGGGGAGAAGGCAGGCTTGGTAGGGCACATTTGGCTAGAAGATAAACATAATTTGTTCTATAAGCCTCTTACTAGACGCAAATGATGAGCGCATTGTGTGGTAGATTGTGTTATTTGTGGCTAAAAGTCGCGCGAATAAAGTAGATGGTTAAATATTTCTATTTATGATCTACAAAAGCTTTGAAGGCCTTATAAATTTGTTGTAAAACCAAAGAGTTTATGTTTTTATATGTGTACACCAAATACAAAATTCAATAATATAATCTCTCTTATCTTTCTAAAGCATTGTTTTTCCATAATGAAGTCTACATTCCTCAGATTCCAAAACTCTAACATTAAATAAATTTATACTTCGAATATACTTTAAAACAATACACAAAATCTACACGTAAAAGCTTACCGATAAAAAATTGCAAAATAATGCAAGCGATCGTTCATTTCGAATTTTAATAAATCATGTTTATTTCAATATGTCAGCACCTTTAGCCACGCACATTCATTTAAAGAAACATGCAAATTTTATTGACAAAGTTATTCATTATTACCACCAAATTCGAGATCAAGCTGATAACAAACAATATTTAATATACCAGCTGTGTTTCGCGGTTTTACCCGCCGATAAAACAAGAGACAAATACTTTCATTGCCGATTTCTAACGTTTCTTTTAAAAAGTAACCAATATTCGACCCTGGTTCGTTAGCTATTTTTCTTCTATACATAACAGACGAATAGATTTTTCGCATTTATAATATATATTAAAGTTATATATCATTCCGATATTGTGCAGATTAGGACAGTGCGTGGGAGGCGACACGCGGGCGCCAGGCTTGAACTCAAATCTCACATAATTGAATTGCTCTCTCCGATTTGATGATCATTCAAACTGCTTTTGCAATAGTGATGAAATGTAAAACTTGCTTAAGTGTGGCGCCAGTGTTGAGATGTCCTGCTGTTTTATTTGCGGATTTTTAGAATTATCGGGAAATAATGAAGGTGAAATATATTTTTTGATAGGCTATTAATTAAACTTGAAATTCAAGTTTAATTTATAACAGTTAGTTGAATAATTCTTAGAAATTGTGTTAGTTTTAAAATGCACTGTGAAAAATAAAGTAGGTACTAGCACATAATTCATCATTCATTTCATTAATGTGAAATGAATATCTTTATATTCATTTCACATTTAAAAGAAAATTATTTTGAGGATTTTAATCGCGATCCTAGTTAAACTGTCCAAAATATCTTTTTGCTAAATATTTTTTACGGCGCAGTTTACAAAGCTTGATTTGAAATACATACTATCTAATTTACAATTAAAAACAAAAATATAATTTACCTGATCCTTGTTGAGTTCGACGAATCGTTTAGTTCGGCCGTGACCGATGTGCATGCCACCAGCTGCGACCAAGTCGTGCCATGATGGATCTAATTCATCAGCTGTAAAATATAGCTCCTATAATTTAATGTTCACAAAAATACTATAACTACAAGTATTTATTTTTTGAGAGTTAAAATGAAAAGCTTTAAAAAGAGAGCTTGTGTGCCGAGCTTCTTTGGCATAATTCAGAGATACCAAAATCATCGCCTTACTCCATAACGTGACGGTATTGCCATGACGTGACCTTGAAATTTTACTCTCATCGCGCCTGAAGATGTTTCACTTCAAAAATGTAAACGGTGATCCTTGGTGGTCTCAAAAACACAATTTGTAGAGAAATACATAAATGAGTATGCGAAGTTAGTACGTGAGTAGTGCGGACATTATTCAATGTTCAAATGATTGTATTTTGATAGGCTTATAATCGCTGTTGTACAATACAAAAATGTTATTTTTAAAGATAAAGATATTTTTACTTCGGAATGTTAAGTAATTGATTTATTATAATTCGGATTCCAAATTAAAGCACAATAAACAATCATTCGTAGGAAGCCTATAAGATATATAGTTATTCTATTTTCCAAGGAAACACACATTATATTTCATCACCAACTTGTACTAAGGCAATCAAATATTTCCTCGCGGTTATATTTTAGCGACCATTAACAATTAATATGTATGACTTGAACAAATCAACAACCTGCATGTTTTGATTTATTGAGATTAACGTGCTATGATAATAAAATTGATTGAGCAAGTATGTATATGAAATAATCATTTAAAATTCTATAAAATCGTAATAAAATTCAATCTTTAAACTGAATAGTTAAGCAAGTTTATTTTTGTGTATTTTGAATTTTCTTATTTTTAGTCGTTGACATAAAATTATTTATTTTTCATTGCATTAGTTTATACTTAGATGCTCGTCAAATATAGGTAATGAACATTTTTAAGTCTCATAAATTTGTTCAACTGTGCCAACGCCGAAAACAATCAAGTTTTTTTCTTTATTAAATATTCTTATTCTTATATATTTTGTTACCATATAAAATAAAAGGTCTTACAAATGAGTTTAGATCCCTCAGCACTCAACACCGCCACAAATATCGTCAGGAGGAACAACATGATGGAAGGCCTCCCAACAACTAAATCATTATAATTTAATAATTGGGACGACGGAAGTTTGTCCTGATATATAATCCGCAGGATGTTACTTTGATAGCTAAAATATATCGCAATTTTTATTATACTTTTTATTTTTATTAATTAGTGGTCGGTAAAAATTTTTGTTTGACCACCATATTTTTTGAAGTGAAACTTCCTTTAATCGGGGTTGGAAAAAAATTTAGTGTAACATTTTTTCGTTACGCGTGACATTTTTCCGTACGCGCCGTCTTTTTCTTATCCCTACCACGCGTGATTCGACGTATTTCTGTAAAGTTGCATATAGTAAATTATTTTTTGAAAAATAAGGTCATAAAGAAGTTTCACTTCTTACGTGTGTACACACGCACACTTATTTTTTTTCTTAATTCGTTTTAGGTACTTAAATAATTTTAGCATGAAAAGCATTATCGAAATGTCATAAAGTGTTTAAACCTTAGGTGTAAACACTTCTAAAGTCTTTTAAAACAATTTGTGTAATGTTTTATGGTAGATTGGTAGGCAAACTCATAATTGAAGTTATCACTAACCGATAAAGATACGATTTGCATGTACGTATATATGGTAAGTAGTATTTAAAAATACATAACTGTATGATTTAATACGCATAATAAATGACCGCTTCAGGCGTAACTTTATAAATACACAAGGCTTGATACCATATACGAAGAATTGAAAATTCAACGACCTTTAATTTGTAATCTAGTGACCGACCTGCCTTGATATGAACAGACTGCTTGTATTGCTAGTTATGATGTAATTTTAATTACATATTATTAAAAATCATATACATGAACATTGAACATTTGGATTTAACAAGTGTTACTATTTATTAAACCATTCATTTTGATTCTGAGACTTTATATTATAATATAGTAAAACTTTCCTGCACAAGTCTAAGTCAAAATTCAAAAGGTTGTATGCCTCATTGATGAAGCTTGTAGGAGTAAACTACAAGCCAGGCAATTCATCGAACAATAGCTTATTAAAATAAATCGTAACCAGCAATTATAAATAATATGAAGAGATAAAAGGAATAGTGAATACGATGTAATAACGTGCAGTGAACACATGTTTGTGGGCGCTCGTAAAATCCCTGCTATTCAATTATACGAGTAATATTAACTGTGTGGCGAAATCAAAATATTACCCGGCATTCCTCTGAGTAATTGTTTAGGCTAAGCGAGATTACTTGAATATTTCAACGCCCATTAGCGGCGTGGGCGGCGAAGCCTTATCACTCGATATCTTTTATGACACTTTGACGTTACGATGTATGTGATTAGGTATCAATTTTGCGTGAACAAATTTATTATCCGAAAATTCGTATTCGGTACACGACTGGCTGGAATTAGACTTGATTTATTTAAGGACGAATTGTTCTATTATTAGACCACAAGGTGCCATGCCAATGTTTGCAAATGTCGTCCAGTTTGTTGTTGCATAATCTTCGGTAGTGGAAAAGTATGAAGCTGGAATGTTGAATTGATTTGTAGGTTTTGAAATAATTTCTGAGATAAATTAACGGATTAATATACCTAATGTAATAATGCACATCTAATTACATATGTAGACCTAAAGTTCATAGCACCAACATTTTTAAAAGAAAAAAATAATTTAACTCAACAAACGTTAGTTTGACTGGGTATGACTTATGGGTGTGCATACACAGTTTTTTATTTCATTCTATTAAAATTTGGTATTATTAGCCTCAATTACATTTAATTTATTATTCTCTACGACATAGACCTATGTATGTCCTAGGAAATATACCTGTACCTATATTTCCTATGACATGCACTAAACAGCCGGCGACATCAAACGGCAAACCATTGCGTTGATTTCGTACCCATATTCAGGTATTACCAAATTGA
>CAJQZN010004001.1:0-11108 GCA_907164685.1 Colias eurytheme | reverse complement strand
CTACCTAATATGACGAATAAATTTTAATCATACATCACAGCATATATGTATATAGTAAAACACTACATTGTATAGCGAAACCTCAACATTATATTTCATTATATACATACTTGAATGATGAAATTGACTGCTGAATTATATATGTGAAGTTGACGCAAGCGAAGCCAAGGGCGAAAAACTAGTGCATGTATTCGAGAAATGAGAATGAGAATAAGAATACGTCGATGAGTTAAATAGGCAGTAAACAATTATCTTATAATAGGTCTACCAGAAACTGATGGCATAAAACAACGATTTTCATGTCGCAACTTTATTTGACAACTATCAAATTGGTTGTCAAATTATTTGTCTTCTTCGAAGTTGATGAAAAATTTTTAGGATTTAGTCTTGAAAATCTTCGAAAATGTTGAAAAAGCCGCTGCGATCACAAGCAAGAGGTGTTGTTTACAATGTGTATAGAAAAATATTGGATGAAGAAGGGTCAAACACATAACAATCTTCAATTTTGAAACGCGTGGAAGATTTGACTGGTAAATTGGACTTACCCGTTTTGATACTTTAAATAAAAAATATTTAAATCCTAAACAACCTAACTTAATCCAATAGAAATGATTTGAGAAGAATGTTAATAGACCTGCTTCGGATATCAAAAAATTAGTGGAAGAAGCTTTTTCTGAAATTGGGCCAGAGCAATAACTGAAATGCTGTGAACACGTCAGAAAAATCAAAAACGATTATATGACACAAGATGCTTAAGTAATAATCGAAGAGCGTTTTATTATAAACACTCTTTTATCGTCATCTTCATCCGAAGATCTAGAAATGGAAGTGGAATACTTAGAATCTTTTTTGAATAGTCAAGTCATTGATTTTCAGGGTGGAAGGGAGCCGTCGACGGCTCTAGCGCAGTCAACGGCTCGAGCAGTCAGTGTATGCCTCACGACCGCTCGCGAGCCGTCAACGGCACGGTGGAATTTCGTCATGCAGTTGACGGCTTGAAGCGGTGGCGACGGCTCGAGCCGTCACGTGTACGGCGGTGAATGATTGCCTATAGTTCACCACGTGGTCGCGGCTTCAAGTGGTCGGTCTCAACTGCTTGAAGCGGTCCGTGTACGGCCGCCCTTATGTTATTTGACTAATGATATTGAGGACAAAATAAAAAATAAGCAGTATCAAGATCGTTCAGTCCATTTTCCCTAGTGTTGCACACTCAAAATTTTGATTTCCCTAATTGCCATCAGATTCTGGTTTACCTATACATGTTCATTTACGGAATATAAATAAAAAACATGTTAAAATAAAAAAATAATTAATCGAACACTATCAAGTTATTAATTACGCGCGAAAGTAAAAATATATATGCAATTAAAACTAGGGCATTGAACTAAGTAATTGAGCGTTTATAATTAACGTATTTTGGATACGAAATTCCTGTTTCTATGCAAATTATTTACAACAAGAAAGTGTGTTTACTTATGGCCTCTCGTAATCTATACTTATATTATAAAGCGGAAGAGTTTGTTTGTTTGTTGGTTTGAACGCGCTAATCTCGGGAACTACTGGTCCGATTTGATTTAGCGGAGCACTGCGGGTAACCGCGGAGCACAGCTAGTAATAAATAATCAGACGATATTTCTTTCAGATTTTAGTTAGTGGTCAAACAATATCACAGAACATCTGAATCATTTCATCAACACAATTGTCAATTACTATTGAGTCAAGAAAAGACAATAGTTAATTTTTGCCTGTGAACCAATTTCCACAGTATTACGGAAAAATCGACCCAACCATCCATCCAATTTCCCCCATTTTTTGCAACATTACCACGCTCATTAAATAATTACACGCCCATCACGTGACGAGTCGCAGATGTCATCTTTAGAAAAAAAATTGATAGCTCTAATCATGGCGAGATTGCCGTCGATAAATGTTGAATCTTTTTTCTTGATTTTCGTCCTACATAACTGGTTTAAGCGGTACTAGTGATTGTATAAAGTCACACTGATTTATTTTATGAGTAAAGTATAGAACGCTGCGCTCAAAAACACAGATTGTCGACGTAGTCCATAAAGCTACCGAGCTCAAATGGAACTGCCCCCCTAGACAAGTGGCTTTCTATTAGCGTAAAGTTCAATAGAATAGATTATGAATGTATGAGATTGGCGTTTGATTACGACGACGACGACGATTGATTACGTCAATCTCATACATTCATAATCTATTCTATTGAACTTTACGCTAATAGAAAGCCACTTGTCTAAGGGGGCTGGGCTGGACATGTTTGCCGAATGTCCGAAGAGTTGTGGGCAAAAATCACCACTATGTGGATCCCCAACAATGGAAAAATATTGCGTGGCAGGCCCAAAATCAGATGGCGAGACGAACTGGACTCTCATTGGAAGGAATGGACTAAAACTGCTCACAATAGGAAGACGTGAACGGAGGGAAGAGAGGCCTTTGCCCAGCAGTGGGACAGCCATGGCTGAATAATAATAATAAAGATTGCGAGCTTATTTGGGTCATGTTTAAGTTTTCTCTGAAAGTACTTTCAGTGTGTTCCGTCTATTTGTACAGAATCCTTCTATTAATGTGTGTGTTAAATTTACGAAGATTAAATCGTCGAAGCGGCCGATTAATGGCCCACTTTAGGGATATTTATGATAAATCTGTGTTACAATGAAAATTCTTCAAAAAAAATTCCAACAAATAGGATGCCCTCTACATTTATTTATAAAAATTAAATGAAATTTTAGTTAGTTCGGATACAAACAGATAGATGGAGTTGTTCCAAGTATTTAAGAAAAGCGCCATCTAGCATATAACTCATGAACTAACAGGTGATAATAACTTGTTACTTGGCCGATTAAGTAGTGTGGCGTTTTATAGTCACACCGCAATAATTAAAAGAAATGTTAGAAATAGTTTTATAGCAACACTTATTTCATAGACAGATCATTTTTTTACTGATCACAAAAATAAAAAGTACACACAAACTTCTCAAGGAATTACTCCTACATATAAAAAAACACCCACTTCATAAATTCATAACAAAACATACCTATTTATCTTTCAAAAGCATTGCCACAGCGTACTCCTCCCTAACACTTCCATAAACAATCAATACAGTGTATCTATACCAATAACCACTCCACAGTCTATACAAATATCTTCTCTACTTCTTTCCCTTACACCAAAAATCGAATACTATCAACTACCAAGCACCTACCTTGCAAATTATCCAATAGGTACGTGAGCAGCTTCGCCGTGCCGTTATTATCGTTGTATATCGACAGCATCTCCTTGCTGAGGGGGTTCCCCTGCAAGCCGAGCATTTGCAGGTGGAACAGCTTGCCGAGATCGTATGGCAGCACTCGTAGGTAATTGTTGTGCAAGTGGAGTTCCCTGGAAACAAGTGAAATATTTAAGTTTGACAGATTAATGTGGTATTTGGAATAACCATAGCAATTGTAGAAATTATGATCTAATAGTCCGGGATGTTGGACTTTTTTACAAGTAGAGTTCCCTGGAAACCAGTGGGCTGATGAGTTAAAGTTAAAAAAAAAACTGAGACTAAAATTTGAGTTTGGTACATAGGGGAGTCATAAAGAAGATATGTAGGGAAAAGAACGCTCTCTGATGCATTCAAGCAAAAGTCACAACCAAAATTCACTTAATATATTTCTTCCATTTGAAATATTAGGTTATTAAATGCAAAATCTGCACAAAACATCTGTAAAAATACCAATATGATTATGGGATATTAATATTTTTACAATATTTGAACAGGTGGCCTTGTACAAAGTGCAGAAAATTAATATTTATTTATATTTAGCTAAAAATACATCTATATATTCTGTTTAAGTATCTAATGAGAATCCTCAAATCTATAGTAGCTTCTTAGCAATAAATATTTACTATTGAATGTTTTTTGAAATGATCCTTTTTATACAAAAGTGCATAACGAATCAGTTCATCATAGCATAAAATGACACCTTAGCCCTTCCAAGGCCTTGTCGGTTTCATCTAACAAACCAATAAATAGTAATTTTACTCAACACGTCGTAAATTAAATCATCCATCTCAATTGAGTATAATTAACACAGTCCTTAGTCTAGCAAATCGAATTTATTAGTATCACCAATTTGCGCTGTTATCACCGACTATAGGTCATTGACTCATGTCAACTTGTTTTGTTTTGTATACCAAGCTAATATTCTCAAGGAATGTTTTATCTATTATCACGATAAACACTAAATTCGCATGTTATGCAAAAATCGACTCAACCACATATGAAATTGAGTGAATAAAAGCATTATTCGGGTGTGGTCGGATTATGTAGATTTTGATCGTTTGTTTTGCTTCATTATGTGTTCGAACCAGTTAGGTTTGTTTAAAAACAGATTTGGCTAATAAATAAAACATGATCAGATTGTTTCGTAAAATTATGTTTCGATACATTTGTTAACGTATCAATTTCTAGCTTGTTTTAGAAAAAGTTTCCTATTGCAGTATTTTAGCTCGCGAAAATCATCACACCAAATACATATTTCTATCTCCCACTTTATTGCCCTTAATATTTATTTGATTTTACAATAAAGAGTAATACTTGTCTTCTCCAATATGACACCTATCTATGAGTTTATTTTTTACATTTACCATTGAGCTTCAAGGGTAAATAAAGCTGCTTAAGGTTAAACACTGAGGATTTTACTGTCATAGCAAAGAATTTAACATGACTAATAAACGACTCATTTATTTTCATGAACTCATAATGAAATTTTCAATTTTATTATTAAGAGATAATAATTTTCAAAACATCGGAAGGTAAATAATAAAGATAATAACTGAGAGATAAGATTAGATTGCAGGACAAAAGTTTCAATTAATACAAAAAGTAAAAATTCCACCATTGTATTTACAGCACTTATTTATAAATCAAGAAACTCGCAAGACAGAAATAAATTTAAACATTTAATTACATCAATCAGAAACTAGAGGAAAACTTTTGCATAATAAATCTCGATGAATTTTTATCAAGGCGAAAACAATTGCTGGATGAATTATGATTAGTTGGCGCTAAAATGAACGAGTTCAGAATGACGTCGAGGCTCGATACCGAGTTGTGACGTCACCGAGTCAACGGCACGGACACGTAACGGTCACCACTGTTTTAGTTTGACGCTTCATTATAACAAACTTGAGGGAAATTGCTGAATTTTGTAGCGTCGGTTATATAAAAGGTAATCGTTTGTTTAACATTCGTAATTCTAATAATACTAGCCTGTAATGAATTTTATTTTTAACATACAATGGCTATTTATGTTAAAGGTAAGTAAACTTAGGTGTATATGACTATTATCAATTTAAATTAAAAATATGTTTATTTAAATTAATAACAAACATCTATTTAGATAAATTTTCGTACAACGAGTCTATATCCTATTTTATCCCAGTTCCGGAATACGGACAAAGCCGAGGCGAGCGGCTAATTATATACGATAGGTATTATTTTAGGTTATCACTATGCGTAAGTCAAAGAACTGAAACAATAAAAATGGTGTAACAAAAAAATTTAAATAATCATTTGCTAGAACAATGGCTGTATACAAGTTCTCGTTTTTGCTCGAGCTAGAATGTAACTGGTACCTACAACACGAATATACCACAGGTGTATAATACCGAATATAAATCAAGAAATATAGCATTACGTTAAGCAAATAATTATATGACGAATGACGGTCAGTGATCTCTTCTATATGTAATATAAAGCAAAGGAACCAATACAGAGCCCGGAAGGATGCCAAAATAAATATCAACTGACCTATTTAAGTTTGAATATGAAATAATAGTATTCTGTATTCGAAATTATTTATTGCGGATATTGAATGCTAAGAACAAATCGACACGTATTTTTATTGATAATTCTTTCTATCACGTATTAGTCAGTGTCGTTACATTTAATCTTTTGTAAACACAACGCTTTGCTAAACTTTTTTCTATAAGAGAATTAAGACATATTCTTGTTGCTGTTGTATTTACTTTCATATTGTTACGACTTATTCCATATAGAATCCAGTTTTGCCATTTTCATTGTATTGCCTGCTTAAAACAAAATTTAGTAACCGATGTTATCCGAAAAGGCTAACACTGTATGAAAAATAAACTGTAGTAGTAATATAATGCGACCAGAAATTTTATGTATATTACGATGTAGTTGAAAAACTATTTGTCGGATTTTAATCATTCTTTTACCATTAGAAAACGACATTTTTCCCAAGTGTCATGCCTAAATTCCTAACGCAGGATATCTTGGCGAAGCCGGGACAATGTAGGAAGCTACAAAGCTCACCTATTCATTCCGATAAACCGTCGTTTAGTTGTTGTCGTTGTTTCTTCACCCTAACTTCGCATTTTGTTCTAGGTCATTAAAGTTCCAACAATCTTACCTAAGTTGTATAAGGTCGCCCAGCTCAGCGGGCAGCGTCCTCAGCTTGTTATTGGACATGTCCAGCGTGTGCAAATTGACCAGTTGGCTGATGTCAGGCGGGATCCGTTGCAGTGAGTTGTCGTTGAGGTACAACGCTGTCAAATGCGTCAGTTGGAACAGTTGGGGCGCTAGAGCGCGCACACCTCCTGTTATCTGTAAATGTTTTGGGCGAGCTTTAGCAGATAATAAAATATAATCTTACTTTAGCTTATTGGATACATTGTACGTGATTTCTTCTGCAAGTACATATTATATACCTATGTTTAGAAATAACAACACTTGTAGATTTATCCCGCGTATGTATTTCAAACCTATTCTAAAAATGTAGAATGTTAAATTGTCTTGATTGAAGATTAGTTTGTAGGAAAATACTACGTATTTTTTAATACGTCGTAGGCAATTAATCATAGTACTTACATGTTTATTCATGAATGTGGCTTATGTTAATCTGAATGATACTCTTCTCCATAATATTATTTTATGTAAATTGTATCTACTTTAATTTATTTCGTACAACATAACACATTTATTATGTAGCCTTCAAGTAATACTAATGCAATAAATTAACGAATAAATATTGTAAATGAAACATTAAAGAACATAAATCAAAAGAACAATCTTTAAAGATTCACTATTCAATCAATAATGTACAGTATACATACGATCAAAGCTATACACATTGCATATTTATCAATAATGTTTATCATCGAGTAACCTTCTTGCGAAGACCTCTTTTCTAAGATATCCGAAATAACAGAGAATAAGGGAACATCATAAATCTCTTTATTCCATTCTTGTTGCGACAACACCTCTATTATGAATCGCGATTTGTCCCGCTTTTACTGTATAAACAGATAGAACTTGTTTATAAAATGATACCTACGCTACTAGTAGTCTAACAACAACTATAAAATTATTTAAAAACGGAATAGAAGTAGTCTTTTTATAAAAATCATCGACATTTTGTAATTAAAACACCGATGCAATTGCTCAAAGCAGCGAGTAATTATCCGTTTAATTGAAGCAGAGTATCAAAAAACTTCGCAACTCAGCTATTTTAACTCTTAAAATATTCCACAAAATTAAACGAACACTTCAGTCTACACTCGTCAATATAGCCTTTCATTTCGATTACCATTTAGCCATGTATAGGCATTAATTCTCAACACGAAAGTCGTAATATTTGCGTCGTCTGATTTAATTACGTTATACTATCAACAATACGCCTCATTAGGCTCACTAATTAACACATTCTAAACATGTCCTAAACCGTCGTATCCATTCATTAACTACGCAAATACGGCCCATTATTTTTACACCGTAACATGCCATGGTTATTTACTATGTATGTAAAATTTTTAAGTAAGTTACAACCAGTAAAATTCTATTTCTTTGTATACAATTATTAACTGCCTGTCAGGCGTGTTACGGTAGAAAATAAACGGCTATGTAATCTAGCATGTAATAAATATTGCTTGATTCGTAAACATGTCGATCTATAATCACATCTATAATACTATTCGGTCTCTAGAGCAACAAGTGTTCAAAGAGAGAGTGGTAAAGTGTGTTTTAAGTTCCTGTGACAAATACTCCTATTCCCATCACCCACATTCATTATAATGCCTGCCTGTCACCCATGTTTCTACATCATCAAATAATATTAATTTGAAATTTAATTGCAAAAAAACAAGAGGCACCTGAGGTCACATAAACTAAGAGCGTCTTAATTATTGAAGTGAAACTTCTTTAGGCACGTTGAGAGTAATATTTAAAGGTCGCGTCATGGCAATACCCTAACGTCTTGTTACCGTAAGGCGACGATTCTGGTATCTTTGAATATCACCAAAGAAGTTTCACTTCTGACACCTGTGCATACACGCTCTTTTTTTATTATCAGGTTTAAATCTCTCACCTCAAGCGTAGTCCAGCCACCGCGCCTGCCAGATGCCCGCTCCGCCTCCGACATGATGTGGTACGTGCGCCCGCTAGCGCCCTCATGCTTGTCTTTGTTGCGAGACATTCTGTCACCTGCAGCGGCGACGTAAATAGCAATTAATATTATTCCTACTCAATGGGGATGCTATTTGTAGACTGTAGTATCGTGCCCGCGTTATTCATGTTGTATAACTGACTGTACTAATCCTCTAATGCTGCTGATTGCTACGTACCAGTTTTTACTTGTACTGAATTGTTAAAACTTACTTTATCATGTTCAGTGTATTACGTTTTATGTAAGTACCATTTGTACTTTCAAGCTAAGGGAACAAATGTTTTTAATTTTCTACAGGATAAACGACAAAAAATATAGAATTCGCATCTAGGCTAAAGCTTAATAAAGTGAACTGAAATAAATGGCCAGATATTTAATAAAGATCATTATTGTAATAATGAAACCGCTCGCTCTCCTTCATTGTATAATCAAGCCTTATTGATGGAGCACTCAATGTTTCTATTGGCAAAATTTAAAGTCACGTCAATTTTACGTCTAGATTTGAATATTACAAATCTATTGAATAGTAAGCTTGACCCCGACATACAAAGTTGAAATAAACGGTTAATTCTTTAATTACAATTCGCAGCGTTCAATCACGCAATGGTGTTGGAAGTGTAATATTGTGCACTTATAAAACAAACTGAGCAACAACAACTTACGTAACATCACTGTTCGAACAAAAACCAATAAAAAGCGCCACTTTCGCGGTAACCTCTTGAATTTTTCCTAGCAAATTACACAAGTGTCTAGTGTCGTAAATGTTGTTACTATGTGAGATAATAATACTGGACAAAAACACGAAATCGTAGATCTAGAGCGGTGTCATATGCAGCTTACGATTGCATTCTAAGAACAAATGATGAAATGACTAAATGGAAGTTAAGATTTTGTTTATATAGAAACAAATTTTAACAAATTCTTCTCATCCAGCGAAATATTTTGTAAATCATTAGTTGGGATCTTCTAAATTATCACAAAGCGTTTGATACAAAATATAGCAATTATTTTACCTAGTACTTACTATTGCACGCCTCATAAGCGAAGCGTTGAGGTGGGTACTACTGTCACTTCGCGCAAAACATCTGATTTTTCAAACTTAAAATGTCTTTATGTATCATACATTGCACTTGTAAGATAATACATACACACACATATTAAGAAAAAACACTATTTTTAACGTTCATGATATTTTTGATGTCATTTTTGTTATTTAAACTACATAGTTAAAAAACAGTTTAAAAAAGTTCTGTCTTGGACGTCCGTGTGTCTGTATGTGCGGATCCTTTTTCTTGTTAACACGATAGCGACCAAAATACTTTACTAATCGAGTCTTTTTTTTCTCTTACGCTTGAGTATGCTCAGGAATAGAACCCTTTCATTTTTCAGGGTCTGATTCGATGTGGTTTAATTGTTATTAAATAAACAAAAATAATAATTAATAAATATTTATTAAAAAAAAATTATGAGGCGTGCACTTTTGGATTTTCCAAATTATTGTTACATATTTGAAACATTATCCTTTACGCATGTCATTTCAAAAGTCCTTTCGCCCCGATTCCCGGAATACTATTTTGAGAGGGCTACCAAATAATAGGGTTATAATATTTTCAAACAATGTTCGAGCATTTTCGTTATTCTAACATAACTTCTAATGACGAAACTGATATTGAAGTTTATCGTGTAAATATCCACATCTTTTTTGCTCTAATTCTTCTCTAATCGGACTAGTTATAATTGATGGCTTAATTTCTACATTATTAAGGAAGAAAAATCTTAGCTGCAGAAATGATACCAAACCTTATTTTTTAAATAAGGAGTTTGGTTCTAACATGTTGTTAAAGTTTACTTATTTTTGCAGGTTGGTCAATAATTTGCAGTACAGAACTGACTAGCGACCGCGTTGACAATTTTATGCGTTTCATTATTCAGGAGCAAGTTTTGCAATCCACGAGCAAATTGAAGTTGTGCTCTGTCAATGACACAATAATCGTTTGACCCACTCTCGGCATTACCGCGAAGCTATTGAATACGCCAAAACATTCGGGTATATTTGCACTTTCACAGAAAGCACGGTATTAATTAGGCGCCAATACATCTTCGGATATTAAACATTGCGAAATGATTTGTAAACACTAGGTATTTACTCCTCAGGCGGTATAAACCTTAAACCCCTATGTTGAAAGACACGTTTCAAGATACGCTGAAATGTAAAGAACTCTAATATTCTGAGTTAAGTGGCCTTTTTAGTGTGACGATATGTATTTGTGTCATTGCATCCTATCAGGGTCGAAGGATAAGAGGATGCTCAATAATAATACACACAAATATCGTTTTCCTTTAGTGATTTGTAATTATTATGCTATCCAAACGATTAGTACATGTAATGGACATTTTATCGTAGTATAAATGGATACTATGGGAATCATTAATTTCAATGCCTCAACGGGTTCAAGAGTAGTTCATAGAGTTGACAGTTGATGCTACTCTTCGTAGAATTTAACAAAAAATATAAGACGGTTTAAAAAAAGAATACCAGAAAGCTGAAAAAAACAACAACAATTGTATGTACATTACATTACTATACAAAAAATGTTTTTAACGTAAATATCTTAATGCATTATTATTTAT